>JBAJNP010000113.1:0-141789 GCA_036877545.1 Yasuhikotakia modesta | reverse complement strand
GTCATAAATATTCTTCTTGTAATATTTAACCAGACTTAATAAACTGAGGTGACAATGTTGGTTGGCACACTACCATCAGGACAGAGTGTGCAAATATTTCTCTTTTTTAAAGTAAACAACTTATATTTCTGTGTTGCTAAAACACAGTTAGTATCACCAGTTGTTTATTTCTAAATGGATCTTATTTGAGCTCGGCTAGACTTGTAGTTTAATGAACTGTGTTTGAGATAACGTCAGAATCTGACTGACTGTGGGTAGAGTAATGCTACAGCCTCTTGTTTTCTTCACAGGTATTCAGGAATTCACTGCACCCCCCTGATTACCAGTCACGGCTAGAAATAGTTCGAGCCAATTCAAAACTGTCCTTGAATCGAACTGGTACATCAATGAGTAAATCAGGAACATTACAGGTAAGTGCTTGTTAAAAATCAGTGTTTTACAGCATGCACCATATTTCATATTTATATAGAGGATTACAGCAGTGATTTTATGGAAAATAACTAAAATTAGTGTGTATCTCCTGCTTTGATATCAGGGATATTCACATGATGTTCTGTAAGACAGCACCGTCTTTGTTGCATATTACTTGCGGTCTTGTATTTTTGCAGTACGTGAAACGCATTAGAATGACTCAGTCGGGTTGCATCCCAAAACTGCAGTAAAATAGTTTTTCTCTGTTATAGTCCAGAACATCTAGCAGGCAGAGGAAACAGGGTGAGGAAGATGAAGAGGAAGACGATGAAGACGAAGATGAGGATGATTTGGAGGAAGTGACAGACGACGAACATTAAGATACATTTTTATGGCCATTCTGTGATCATAAAAGTGTGATGCACAGCATTTTAATACAATGACATTTGTAATCTGTATTTAACCATATATTAAATGGGAGAATACATTAATAAACTAATTTGCACCACCAGAAATAACTAAGCCTAGACTAAATGTTAACCGAAAGTGAATGCAATGTTGTATGTTAATGTTCGCTTTGCTGTAAATCACATGGTATGAAATTATGCTGGATAGCACATTTCAAAAGACATTTTGTTTAAAATGTTTCTGAGAATGCCAAACATGTGTTTTGTGTACAATGTGCCAAGCAGAGTCAGTAATCAATGTGGTGGTTTGGTCAAAACATGCCTTTTTAATGTACCAATAAAGCTGGCCTTTCCTCTATGGGCATTTTCATGATCTCAAAACTCACATTTGATCTTCTGTTTGCAGTGTGGATGCCAAAAGGGTCAGTGTGGGTATGTAATGCACAAAAACAATAGCCTTTCCCGGGAACTCGATCCACCCTTTGCTCTGCATCATTGTGTCTCATAGCTTTTATGTCAGTCATGAATGAGTCAGAAACAATAACCAGTATTGCTAGTGTAATTGTGATTCGCTTTGACAGGAATGGAGATATCGAAGGCGGATCATTATCATTGCAGGCTATTATAGTTGCAGTGTGTTGCTGTAAGACATATGGTGGCATGTTGTTGGTGTATTTAAATAAATTACATACTTTGTAGGTGAAGTATTTTTGGCAGCTTTACATGTATGACAGAAAAACTGTGTCAGAGGCTGTACATCAGTGTGGAGTGAGAACATTAGAGCGTGATGTTGCCATGGTTATCTACTTGTCCTAAATGCAATAGATGTTTGTTGAAAACAGAGTTTTATTTTACGCAGAGTTGGGCTGCCATATGGGAGCTGACATGTTGAGGTCAGATGACTAGTTGAACATTACTTGTTTTGCTCAGGTTACCACCGTTTAATGCACAATTTCATGCATTCAATTTTCTGGTCTCTATATCTGAAAGCCTTTTAAAGAAGCAGTATCCTTGCCAAATAGTTCTTGGTAGATAAGAAATCATATCACACAACATAAACAATTATTTTGTGCAAATGCAATTAGTGGAACAGTTTTAGTAAAATAAAAACGTTTAAAACGTAATAAAAACGTGCATGTTTCTATTAAACTGTCAAAGTTGCATGTCAATTTCTTATCAGCCAGTCACATCAGGGCACCAAAACCATTTTTGTGTGTCAAGTCCAAACAGACGCATCAATGTATTCCTGTAGTGCATGTAGTTCATCATATACTAAAGAGTTCATGAATTATGCATTGTTTATAAAATATTAAAAGTGCATGACGTGCTGCCCTGCACCTTTTCATTGTGAAGTGAATGGTCTCACTTCTTTGTCTCCAGGTGTTCGGCTACGTGGCATATTCGTGACAGACACTCATTCATTGAGTGGCCCTGGGGATGGCAATATCTGAGCAAAGGATTCCCTTCTCACCCCTGTGACTCATACAACACAGGCCATAATGGGAACCAGTGTGTTTGTAGCGCCTGACTGTACTGCATATGAACGCGATGGTTGCCTCGCAGCGGTTATAAAAAAGCGGCAGCATAACTACAGCGTGAGTCACGAGGAGAGAGAGAGCGAGGTTTTGACTAGAAGTTCCCCAATACATGATCTCTCTCCATCCATCGTACAGAGGTTTGGTTGTCACCGTCGAAAAACATTTACTGACCTCTGCAATGATGTATCAATGCGCTGTCTCGTGTCTGAAATCTACTGCGAGATCCAAAGACACCTGATGTCTGTGTATTTAGTTATTGAATTACAATGTTTGTTTAATGCATCAATTTTTGTTGAGTTTTTTATTCATGCATGTTTAAATATACACATAGTTGAAATACTTTGTAGTTTTGTTTACAGCCATCTTCTAACAAGTGTTATCTCTTAAATGATCGCTAAGTCTAGTGCAAATGACATGCAAAAAAAAAACTATATACCCACAGTATATATTTACACACAGATGCGCGATCTGCGCAAACTGACATCATATACGTGGCTGCTATCAAGTACAACGCGGTATGAAGACGATTGCGCTCATTTCTGCCATGCGGATGCGCCTGTATGAACCAGGCTATCCACAGATAGCCAAGTATCCACAGATCTAATAGAGTATCCTACTTTACTTTCAGAATGCAGCAGACTGATGCTTTAAAATATAACGTGTCAAATTTATGTACAGGGTAGGTTTGCAGGCTAGCATTACCCTGGACCCCCAAACAGCGGTAGTTCCGCCCACCCAAAGTCTCACAAACCCCTGTGGGAATAACTGAAGCCTATTTTAGGACATTAGAAGAGCACTAAGAATGTCTTACATATACATAAATATAGGAATGTATACACTGTAATGCCATATAATTATAATTGGTCTGGTAAGAAATATGCAACCCCGCCAACCCAAAGTAGTTTTTAGTAGAAGTAGTTTATATTTGTTGTATGGAATAAACTGGAATGTTTAAAAACTTTTGTTTTGTGTTTTAAACAGGAGACAAACAAAATGGAAGGACAAGCATATAATGACAAAATATTATTTTGAGTACCAAGTAAAGGTTGCTGTGTGTCCAAACAGGGGTCTCATTTACAATAATTAACTTGTAAGTCCTTATTATCAAACATATAATTGTCTCAGCAATAAAGAATTCAAATAAAAACAACAGATGTACTGCTTTCTGAGTAGAAGTACCTGAACTCCAGGTTTGCTCTCAGAGCTTGTTTTTGTTAATGGTTTCGACATCCGCCTTCACAAGCATACTGCTGCCACATATAATATTGCGCAAGGGCCTTATCTATGTCTGGGGTGATACAATCTGCCAAAGACGCCTTGAGGTTGTAAGCTTACTGCAGGCAGAAAAGAAAATATAGGCATTTGCCTGTGCCGGTCATGACCTAATCAGGTGTGCAATGAGGATATGCAAATCTACATGGCTGTGTGAGTCTTTGTTTGTATAAGCATGCATGTGATTTTCATTACTGGGTTTCAAATATGTGGCGAGTGAATCAGCATGTACTGCATTGGACACATGTACAACAATTGTGTAATTGGTTAGGAAAAACACTTGTAGGCTGTTTGAATGATGTTTCTAACCGCAGTATAAGTGTATAGTTTAAAAGGAAATTTATTGTGCAGTTTTGATGGGGGGGCTCCAGGAAATTCTCACAAGGTCAGAGGTGATAAAGTCAAACCCAAAGAGGCCTTTAAACCTCAGAGGAATAACACTGAACTTGACCTATGGGCATAAATCCAACTTGTTGAAACTGTAAGACATGTAAAAACCTGTAGTGTGACTCTATGATCAAGCTATAGCCTTCAACGTAAAAAATTCACTACCTACAGCATGGAGCCATTGGTTTCATTAATGTCTGGTAATGTAGCGCTCTGACCTGAATAACTCAATAAATCCCCAAAGTGAAAGAGATGCGAGAACACAATGGCTGTTCCACACATTTAATGGCTGCAATGCACGATAATGTGATGTATGTAAAGTCATAGTTCTGGTTGTTACAGTAATGGCACACTAATTCCCATAGGATTTATACAACAAACCAAAATGTGAAGCTAATTTAAATAAACCAAGCACATTATCCTGTTTCCCTCAGATCTGCCAACTTTGTGTACATTCTTATATCACTCATACAAATGATATAGTCTGTTGAGTAACAGGTTAGACATTTTAATAGTCTTGCGTCACACTAAAAGTTCACATACTATTTATAATCTCACATTGATTAATAATTGCTTCATTATGCTTTGGTGAAACTGTCTATTAATAACTGTCTATTATGCTAATGAAGACAGATAAACAGTGTCACATTTCACAGCAGTTTGCATCTATACACGCAACGGTCTTACATAGGTTTACTTATCAGGCAAAGTCAGGTATAGTTCTTTAAGCTCCGTACACGGGCTGCTGGGCCATGTGTCATCGGAAATAAACAGAGCAGGTAAAGCGGTTTCCATTTCAAAAGAAAGGCCACGGTGCTTTGTTTTGGAAAAAGTGAAGAGGTTTCCATGGAGCCTCTATTTGATCCCTTGATAATTAGCTTAGCTCATTGATTGCACAACATCCTCTTTATTGGCTGAGAGTCGACCTCATCAACGGAACTGTGCTTCTATATATGCCTACAGTCACCACAATGCCCGATCTGAGCTTTACACAGCTCATAGTCAATGCAAGAGCCACTGCTCAGAGTTGTTTGTTTACTTCTTATTTGCTGCATTACAAATAAAGGGGGGGGACACCGATTATCCGCTTTGATTAATTTTGTGATTGCTTTATGAAAGTGTAAAATAGGTCTTTTTGCCTTTAGAAATATCCAGTCAAAGGCCACAGTTTTGCAGCCCCCCCAAATCTCATAAACCATCTTTAGATAGCAGCCACACAGTGGAAGAGGATTACTGCTAAAGCCACAGCATAAAGCTATAGCATACATTCATTTCAATAAGTAGCTTGTACCACAGAAGCAAAGATTTTTGCCAATTTGTATGATGCAAGAAAATGGTAATGCACAGATACGCGGGTCTCCTTGAACTTTCGTTGTTTCGTAATTAAGCTATTTCCATAGGCTTTAGCTCTAATCTATTATTTGCATTAGAGAGCAGCTAAAAGTTGAAAAGCTGTTGTGCAAGTGTGGTAGAAAGGGGCAAAAAGGGTCAGTTTGAAAGGACCCAGGGCGGATTTTGCAAACCAGCACTGCTTGCTTTTGTATCTTTTGTTTACAGCAGGTTGTTGTGAGGAGTCATTTGAACAGCCCTGGTAGAACAGTTGTGCAACTGGTCCATTTGCCCAGAGCAAATAGCAGCCTTCTCAGAAGGGGGGGCGGGGCCAAATACAGAGCCTTCCTTTTTTCCCTAGTGTCATCGCTTTTAATCTCCTTGACTCCTGCACAATTCGTTTGAAAGTCTTATTGTGCAATGCGTTGATAAAGGTTTCAAAAGAATTGTGCCACACGAAACCATTACAGACAGATCCAATGTTTGCCAATGACTCACACAGTTCTCATTATGATCTAATTATGCACAATCATGTTCTCATTTATGGAATGTCTTTTCATGAATAATCTCAGACGATGCATGAGAACTTTTAAAGGTCACCACCAACAATCGCATGATTGAATTATTGCGTATATACCCAATGACCCGCGTTGAGTTTTGGCTTGTAAAAACCTGCACCATTCATTTACACATTCCAAAATCTCTAGAACACCTTTAAGGGCTGCAGATAAAGTTTTTTGTGGGTCAGGCTAAATATGCTAAACTGCAATGCAGGAATACCTACAAGATATTGGAACTGAATGTGATGATGCATACACTTTCCGTTTTTGTACTTTGATGCAAAAACGCATTATTCTGCTCTGACAGTGTGTGTGCTCTGATGCACTGACATGAAAATGTTTGCATTGCATTGACATTGCTTTGAAAATCTGGGTTTATTTTATACGTAGTAATTTTTTTAAGCTTTAGAATAAACAATTCGTACAAAAAAAGTTATTTAAAACAGGAATAAATTATGCTGTTTGTAGTTCTCCTATCTGACTTTTATATTTTTAACGTTTTTGTACAAATGCATTCCCTGTTTAAAATGAAGCACACAGGATGCTGTGGGACATTCTCAAGTCATGCTGGGAAAACATCTGATTTTACACACATTTTCCAGCTAGAGCTCATGCCTGCTGCATTCTGTTATTCAAACAAAAAAAACAAGTTATTCTGAAATGTAACTGTTTGTCATGTAACTGTTTACTAAAATTGTTATGCTGATACCTTAATGTCTAATAAAACATTACATTATCAACAAATGCAAAATAGAAGCATTGCATTCTTATGCTTTTAAACACCCCCCTGTATATTTAATACAGGTCAGATATAATATGGTATGAAGGCAGAGGCTCATGTAGACAGTCTGATGGGGCCTAATTATCATCTGTTCGGAGCTCAGGCAGAAGCCAGAACAGGAACAGCTGGTGTAAGAAGCAAACTTGACCTTTCAATATTAAGAACAAACACAGGGCAACAGCACAAAGCCAAGAAATAGTGCATTTGTGTCAGTATGTTTGAGGGCAAACGCGCTCATATAAACAAGGGTCCCTTTCTGTTATCAAAGGCAGCATCGCTGGCCAGTGATAAGAGGAATGTGAACAGGGAATGGGGACGGACTACTGAGAATCCTGTGTTTACTGACCGTCCAGCGCTCTTATTGAGAAGCGGTCAATTCACAGTACAGTCAATATATTCTGAATGGGTCTAACATGCTCTTATTTCATTCATAATTTTCCCCTTGTGGCTAGTTTTCCAAACAGATCAATCCAGTTGGGATTCTAAATTAATCTTATCGTGAGGCAGGGCTTCTTTTCAACCTATTATATTGTGTTATTGCTGTATTTTTTACCTGTTAAGTTATAAAATTTCTACAAAGCCCAAATCCCCAACCAATTCAAGAAAAAAGCTCTAATTTGTTTTAATGTTTTGAATGTATGTTTCCTGGTTTTATTTCTTTAAATGTCTCATAATACTTAATACAAACAATAATCCTAAATCCTGCAAGCAGACAGAATAAATCGTTTATGATCAGTTATGATTCAGTCTGTGATGTGTTTGTGTCACGACCCCAATGTCTGAATGCTGAACTCAGTCTCACGGTCATCATCTGATGTCAAAAAAAACATGCAGCGGTTTTTGCCATGAGCCCAAAAATGTTTCTTATTTTACAAATGTTTTTTGACAAATGCCTTTTGAGACTACTAAACATCCACGCAGAAATTCCACACATTAATTTGTTTTCTTGCCTCTTTCTGTATCTTCTGCATTGTCTGGCCACTGATAGAATTCTGGAAACTTCCTTTAAACAGAGCTGCCTTTGAAAAACTGCAAATTTGAAATGTAAAAACGTTCTTTCAGCCAGCGCTGTGATTAATGCGGCAGACCACACACTCAGTGGGTGAACAAGCAGAGAAATTTTTCCTTTTAATGAGCATCTCAGGTCGTAACAAGCAGTTTCATTCATATTCATGTGTAACTGTCTATGCAACCGGCCTAATGTTATTTCACATCAGAGGCATTTCTTCAAAGTCAACAAGGGTGTTGTCAACAGACTGTAAATCTCTCACGTTAATGATTAAAATGAAATAGTTTCCTCACACTAATAATTATTTTTTCATATTCCGGTGGGTCCATATGGTTGCTTGATTGTGGAAATGCGGCAACTGTTGCGTGATTATAACATTCACGATGAGACGGTAATCGAAGTTACCATGGTAATCACATAGCAACTACATTTTTTAGTTCCTGGTCTTTTAACAGCTTTTAATGTATGTACTGTACTGTACTGTGTGAAAAGCAGCACATAAAACATGTTTAATTCAAACACCACTGGAAAAACTGTGACCACAAAGCAGCTGGTGAAGCTGTTTAAACTCACCTTCTGCTAATTATATGAAAGCAGTGATTCATTGTAATTGAACTCATTTATGCCATTCAAATCAGTTAAACCTAGTAGTCTTAAATAATTAACAACATTACTGGAGCCTCACAACATCCGCTACTCGCTTGCATACAGAGAATTTATCACACAATACCATTTAAAGTGATATAAACAGTGCCATGTGTTTGAGCAAAACCGTCTCCACAAACAGGGACATCCAGTAACAGACACACAGTAATGAAGTGTGCTTGGCATTAGACCTGAAGGACACTAGAGAACAGGGAGGATACATAGTATAGTGTAGCACACGCAGGAGCTCTGCTTTGTGTCCCCTAGCTTTTGTGCTGAGCGTTTGTTTGGGCAGGACAGGATGTTAGGGGACATCTGGAGGAAGTCAGACGGTGCTTGCTGCCCATCCCCGGGACCTGAGGGCTTTTACTGCATATTGTCATAGAGAGGAAATGACTGACTGTGAAGCTAAAAGGTCCACATGTCCAATCATGGTGATAAATACTTCTTTATGATATCAAACCTAAGTAACACCAGAAAGAAGAAACAAATGTAATTAGTCAATCCTTTTTAATAGACAGGGACATAATATTTGGAGTAAATTATGTGTAATTTAAACAATTACAAGTCAATTGCAAAGAAATAGAATTAATGATTTAGGCACTAAGTATTTAACTTATTTAGGCACTAAGCATAACTAAAGGCTTAAAAGCAAAGTTTAAAATGAAAAGCAAAGACAAAATGTACTTGAATTTTTTTGTTGAAAACAAAAATGAACACCAGCTTTAACTAAATATTATAAATGACTCAAATTATTAAATTATTTAATTTTCAAACAATAAATAATTTATATTAGCTGTTCAAATGAATGCATTCATTAAAATTAATCCTCATTATAAAAATGAGAAACACAGGTGCCCTAATATAATCGCAGGTGCGCCTGATGCTGTGAGCCGATTGGATAGGCATGATTAGACTTGAGATTCAGTCACACTGAAGGTTTTCTGCATAGCATCAAATAAGATGCAGTCTTTCTTGTTCTCAGGAAACAAAGTTTACATATGTAACCATGATGTCTTTCTTTCATAACAGCACATTACATTTCTGCAAATTGTATGTAGTGGTGCCACATTTACTCCCCATTGCTGCTTCTGAGAGCAATGTAATGAAATCCTGCTAACCATTCAAGCATCTAAGACTGAGACAATGGGTCACTGTTACCCAAACAGAACAACAAACATGGTGGTCTGTTGTTTCAACTTGTTTCTTCCACCACAAGAATTGCAGAAGCTGGCATGTTATTTAGCCTTTTCCCTCACCAAGCAAGTGTCAAAGAAGCAGCAGGGGAATGTCTCTTCTCCTCAGCCAACTCTGGCTGTTTCCATTTACCTTCCAAACTGATGAAAATATTTACTCCTGAAAAACAGGATAATTTTCCTTCTCTGACTGTGTTCCAAAGACATCTGGACTGTGTTAAGAGCTTTTGTGTGAGGTGGGAACAGATTGAGTGAGAAGACACAACCTGTGGAATGTTTGCTTCAACTCCTGAACCCAGAATGACCCATGGTGACACTGAGATGTCGCTGTTTGCTTTTCTTTACAAAGAATTTGAGTGTATAATAATTTTCACACTGTGAGACGTTCATAAAAGGCACTGAGCTGCCTTCAGCTTACAAACCGACTCTTCTGTCTTGGCACCATGAAATTAATCGTGTTGGCATATTTAACCGTTAACATACGCAGTAGAAATATGAGGTTTATTCTAGGTTTAATAACAATAAGACTGTGCAGTGCTGGCTGTCAGGGGAGCATCACAGACACTATGATAAACTCACTCTCAAGTACAGTGTGTCCAAAAGCACAGCCTTCCTTTTAGCTCCACAGTGCCAATATGACAATTCCACTTTGAACTGCATATCACCAGATATTACATCTGGTTTGTTTTGTTTTCTCTGTGTTTAGAGATAGAGTGTCATTATCCATATAGGGCTGTGCTTGTTCTGTTTCAGTTCCCATGAAGATTTAATTCACAGACACATTTAACATTATTTCTCCTTTGTGGGAAATTTGGCACTGTAGTCGTGTGTGGCAGTGAAAGACGCAATTTACATAATGAGTTTGTTTTTGGTGTCAACGAGACCCGTCGGAAAGCTTTCGTCATCCTGTTTGTAGTAAAACTAATCACATCATCAGTGTTGGGTGACATACAAAGTAAACACAGCTACATTTGGTCTTTCCTCCTCATATGGCGCGTACACTCTGTGTTCCCGGAGCATCACGACTCTGTGAGGTGGAGAGCTCTCCATTAGGCGAGTGAGAGTTCTGACAGGTCCAGGGAACAACAGCGGGTACATCAAC
Source organism: Yasuhikotakia modesta (assembly GCA_036877545.1). NCBI lineage: Eukaryota > Metazoa > Chordata > Actinopteri > Cypriniformes > Botiidae > Yasuhikotakia > Yasuhikotakia modesta. The sequence goes on along the minus strand of JBAJNP010000113.1, from coordinate 131,152 downwards.
ATGCCAGCGACCTGTGGTGGTGGGCATGACAGATCACGCTGTAGCCTATTATTATAAGCCATTACCATTAATAATGCACATTTCCTTCTCTTAATTACCTCCGCCTACATGCTAACATAACACCTTCCTCTCAGAACTCACTTAATCTATGCTAGCTCGACAAGTACAAACCAGTCAATGACCCTGAATGCAGAGCTCTCACGAGCCCATGTTTATGGAAATAACTCTTGCGTAATCCCTGCACACCTCTGAACATATCTGACAGGGGCTCTCCATTTCTAGTCAGGTTGAGCAAGGGCTAGGCTAAATGCACCCCTGCACTTTCAAACCGATGTTACTGTAGTTTATGCTAAAATGCGATTTAACACGCATTTATAGTAACACCAAGTTAAAGTAAATAAAAGAACATTGAGGATAATCTGAGCAAACAAAACAGCATACAGACAACCATATTGTTCCATAAACATACTTTTCTCCTGGTTTTTATTGATGCCGTACCATATTGCCTGTGCAATTGTTACTATTTTCTTGCATGGTATTATTGGAGTAACTCTGCTCTGTTGTAGTACAATGCCAAGGGCCATGGAAATCCTGTTATATGGGCATTAAAACCCACAATTAATTTGTTTTTGAAATACTATACTGCTGTTGACTGAATTTCAGTAAAACTGACTCATGCTTGATGACAGGAAGGATTCAGGCTAAAAGACTCAGGATGTGTGTGAACTGTTAATCCAGCTGTTTAATGTGGTTTTAAGCATATGACCAATGGCTAAAGTTTCCATCCATTTCTTTTCTAAATAGGATTAGACCATCACTTAGCAAGTTCATTTCTTTTAAAATTACATAAGCGATTAGGCAACTAAGAGGTATCTTAACAGTCCTTGCAGATGCTTGCCCTCACTGTTTAACCTCTCAGTTAGGCAACAGATGAGAATCTCAGCATAGCTCCACATTCCAAACCTCTGTATTAAGGTTATATGCTTGTAGGAGGCCCTGTGTTAAATTACTATACTTTAATTTACTGGACTAGAGAGGCTGTCTGACTAAGCGTCTGCTGGGTATAGGTAACTAATTAAGCCACCACATACAGTAAACATTTATTCCCTCAAGATGACAAGCTTCTGCTTAACATTATATATTGAAGATAATATGATTCACCGCAAATTCTTATAGATATAGATATACAGAGTTATTAGTAATAGTCAAGTAAATTATGTGAAACAACATTGTTAGCCAAATAAATAAACACTGATGTCATGGACAAATTTAGGCTATTGTTTGTCAACTTCCTCTTTTATAACCTAAAGGCTTTTCAGTTTGTGGAACTTCCACCCAACACAGGTTTCCTCATCCATACAAAGTAAGATGCATTTCGTCACAGCTCGGGTATTCTGTGGACTAACTGGATCCTGAGAAACAACTTGTAAAAAGGACGTTTAAAATGCTACACCACATGAGATAGAGTTCTCAGGAGTATACAGAAGCTGCGTGGAAACTTAATGACGGCTCAACTTGGACTGTTTGAAATTTGATGCTGTTTGAACCGTGGAATGTTTACATGAGTGTTTAAGCTGTGTTGATTGTGGTCCAAAGTGACTAAATGTATTATGTCTTGTAAACCGTGAGGATTTTAAAATCTTGCCACTTGAGATTTTATTATGCTAGCAGTAAATCTAGGCAACACTTCAGAAGTCCCTACACACAGCCGTAATTAAACCAAAGCCACTGAAGAGGAAAGGCTAGGTCATGATTAAATTATGATGCTGTTTCTTAAGCGTATGACCTTTATGACCTACAGATGGGTGAAAAAGTCTCTATGACAATTTCAAGCCTGTGCCAGCCTGTGCTACAATAATACATTTCTGTGACCTTCGTATCAACCTTTCAAAGCATAATAATTACTCATAAACATTGTTTTAAACATTGTTAATTCAGGCTACAAGCTTTGCTTGCTTTAAAATAATATTTACAGGAATGTTAAACGACTGTTTATATGGAAACCGAAATGCCTTATCAAGTGATTAAAGTGCTATTCTTGCATAAGTAAACCTATGACTGGTTGACTTTACACCTTTTGGACCATGTGTAATATTTAAAGCACTTCCCCATTTCATGACAGTAATACAGTCATGGTTAAAGTTCAGCCTGTATTATGATGTAGCATTCCTGCCAGTGCTGTTTTTAACTAGCCTGTGGTTAGTTCTCAGTAGATAAACAGGTTAAAGCGTCTATAAAGAACTGACACTTGTTTCTAGCTGAATGTATTGTGTACTTATGATGTCCCCATTATCTTTGCAATGAGTCAACTAGTTACAGAGAAGAGTTTGAGAACCATCCATTGAGAATAACCTCAAATAGTCATGTTCTCTAAATCACATGCAAACACAACACAAATATGATCCAGTGCGGTCTCTGTGACACCTGTTTATGCCATAACAAAGGAGAAGTAGATATTTCCCATGGAGAGCTGGGTGTTTTACTCTGAAAGCGGAGGAAGAACAGTAAACCTGTTCTGTTCCTGCTTAACAGCATGACAACCACACGCATCAGATCCTGAGTCATCACCGAGATATTCTACTGTCAAAACATGAAAAACATGGTTACTAAAAATAATCAGTCCTTTAATGTGAAATATTCTACCTGACCATGTCAGAACTCTAAACCTGCATTCCATGGCGTCTATTATCCTCTCACAGATTCAAGGAATCAGGACAACATGTTCCGAAATATTTCACACTTCTTTTCTGGAACTGCAAGAACTTTCCTCCGAGTATGAAATATTGACAGTATGACGCATCATCATTTTTATTGGACACATATTTCTCTTCTATTTTAGACTTTGATCACTAGCCCACAAAAATACTCTGTCGTTACCAGAAAAATTATAATCTGATAAAGGTCTGGTATTTACAGCATCAAAAACAGTCTGCATTCCCTTGAGTCTGTTCCAATCTGTCTCTGTTTCTCTGCCTGGTGAACAGGTGCTTGTTCAATTACTCCCTGCCAAATTAAGAGCAGCGACAACCCATTTATAAAAGGGGGACAAAGGTTCTAGCATTGACTTACTCAGCAGTCACTGTAGGACATGGAGCCATATGTAGCTGATTGAAAAGCACTGAGACTTTTTTTTCAAATGTTCCAACTGCTGTCTTGTGTGATAGTAAACAATTTTCTAAATCCTTTGCCAGGACATGCTAGAAACTCAAATTGATCTTGAGGGTCTTAGGCATTTGCAGTAATGCAAAAGTGGCTTTTAAACCTATTAATGTACCCTCATTCAGTTTAAAAGGAAACAAATATGAAGATCTATGGTTGTTCTACAAAGGCCACCACCACTCCCTGTCTTTCTTTATGGTGATGACTCACCAGCACATTAACAAATATGAACTACAAATATAGAGTACAACCCCGATTCCTCAGACGCAGTTTGTGTCTTTTTAAAGACCAACATGCCATTATGCTTGACATATTGTCAGGAAGATGTTAAGTTCTAAATATAGTGGTAAGAGAGAAAATGAGTACACACAATGCAGCTAACTGCAAGCACAACACAATAAGCACAACACAATACACTGAATGTCGAAATAATCCAAGCACGTTAGACCGTGATTTACTTTAAGCAGAAAAAAATATGCATGCATTAACGTCCTCGAATTGCGCAATGCCAAACATGTGTACAAATACACAACCATTTATTTAAATATGTGCATCAGTTCATGCATGCCACGTTAGTCTTTTGTACTAGATCATAGAAAAAGTTGCTTAAGGAAACCAATGTTACAGCATTAATCTGTAAGCAGATTGTAAGCGCAGTTGCGTGCAGCGATTGCTCAATCGTCGACCATGAATGTGTCACTAGAAAGAGTCTCACCGGGCGGAGTTCCAGCTTTCAAAAATTCCGATTCATCTTGGCGAGTCGATTTGTTTGAGTCGAAATTATACCGATTCATTTTAGTTAAAGGTGCACATAGAGTAATTTTACGAAAGGTTTTTAAAGCATAGTACACCGGTTTACATTTATTAGATTGTGTTATTGTGTTATTTAAAACGGTATGTTTCTAACACCTGTCCACCACACAGTTCTCCAAATATTCCTTATACAGTTGCCCGATGGAGTTTCGCGAGCCGATTTGAACGGATCATTTGAATGAACCGGTTCACCAAAACGACTCGTTTGCGAATCGGGCAGCACTACGGCTGAAAGTAGAGCTCAGGCAACAGCATCAGCAGTTCAATGAGACAGACAGCCCCTCACACGGGCTCATCTACACCGGGAATATTTCCCACAACAGCTGCTTCATACAGCTCCGCCTCTCTTAAGCTCCAGCACTCTCCAAAATGCCTGAGAGGATGAATGCAAAAACTGAAAAATAATGTACAAGCGGAACGGCAAAACTACGATTCATGCACTTTTTTGCATTTCACATTTCCATTGATGAGTAAGTAGGATCTTTTTCCTTTTGCAGCGCAGGGCACAGATCCTGTACTGCGATATATTTATGTGAAAATTGCCGGACTAGTCCGATATACGGACTCGCTGTTACAAACGTATCGTTTTAAATACCGATTTTAAAATGAGTGTGCAGTGGATTCATAATCCGGTATCGGGAAGACACGGACACAAGCGCTTTGACACAGATGAGCCCGTAGCAAAATGTCCCAGGCTTAGCGAGTCTTCGGGTGATGCGGGTCTCTTGAGTTCTTCACCGGGGTCTCCAGTCAGCGGAGCGTCCCTGAGCGTCACCCCAACCCACCAGGGTCCCACTCACATCGGCCAGTTTCTGCTGGTGCCACTGACTGACCGACCGGGGGTGCACAGCGCTTTAGATATGGACACTGGAGAGGAACTGGTGTGCAAGGTAAACGACTGTATTCTTTAATGTTTTTATTAACGTTTTTGTTAACATTAAGTCATAATTTTAAGCGTTTCTTAAAGGGTATGTTTTACAGTGGACGCATTATCCAGATCCTCTGTAGGTTCATATGTTGATATTCATTGATCGTCACAGTCAAAATCTTTATACAATGTTCTCCACTGTTTTATAGTATCGCCTGTTACTTCTTAGTTTTAAATCAATTAGAAGTGACTTTAGTTTAGCAAATTCACTGATCTATGAATATCTTAAAACGCTCTATAAATACATTATGATCATATGATTTTAAGCACTGAATTTTTTGGTGAATTTTCACTAATTGTAAGTGATTATTTTTCACACCAAATTAAAGCCAAACTGTTTTATAGTAACTGCTGAACACAGGTATTTTAATGCCATCTACAGGTGTTTGATATGGGACAATATCAGGAGAAAATCAGAGCCTACAGCATGCTGTCAAGACACAAGAACATTGCACAGATCAAAGACATAGTTCTGGGGGAGCGCAAGGCCTACGTGTTCCAGGAGAAAGATTTCGGAGACATGCACACCTTTGTAAAGAGTAGCAAAAGGCTTTCTGAAGACCTGGCCTCCAAGCTTTTCTACCAGGTGGCATCTGCTGTCAATCACTGCCACCAGGGCGGCGTTGTCCTAGGGGACCTTAAGCTTCGCAAGTTTGTGTTCTCAGATGAAAAAAGGTAAGAGTTTCTTTGTATAAAAAAGTGTGTGTGTGTGTCTATCTGTGTGTGTGGGGGGGGGGGTGTAGAGAGACAGACAGAGATCAGGTGTTTTGTGGGTCATGCCAGCTGCCAGTAACTCATGCATCAATGCTGTGACATCAACTTAGTCCTGAAAATAATTCTGGTTTCATTTAGCTTTCGCTTCCCTTTGTCTTTGTGACGCATCACAGGTGACTGATGCCGCTTCCCTTCAGATGCAAAGGAACAAACTCTATTACTTTACTCACTTATTCATGTTTCTGTAGAAGAGGAACTACCCTGGTAATCAGATCTGTAAATCAGTGTCATGCTTTTTTCTGTAGAAAATGAAAGTCCTCAGAATTATGGGTGAATTATGCATAAAAACGCAAAAAGCCTAATTTAAAACATTTTATCAGGCAGTCCCCAAAGGAGGCAACAGACTGTAACAACCTCTAGCATCAGATAGAGCCAGAATCCACTTGTGTCCATTAGTAAACAGAAGTCACAGTCCATCTGCAATCACCGCTACATTTTCCTCTGTCATTTCTGGGGCATTTTAAGCCTGACCTTTGGGCATTGGTGTGATAGAGTGAATGGAAATAGACAGAAAGTGTAAGAGGACTCAGTCACCCTTTTCTCACAGAAGCCAGCGGGTGCAGCAAGATGAGTCATAGCTTTGTACACAGAGGGAAAACTCACCATTCAGAATCATGTATCTACAGATGCAATACTCCTGAATACAGCACTGATCTTAGGTGAGGAGTGTCTGTGTTGCGCAAGATATTATCCCCTCACAGAAATCCCTATTGTGTATTCCTATTGATTTCATTACCTAAGACACCTTTCTACTCTTGTTTAAAGCCTAATAAAAATGCTAAAAAATTGCATTGCTTTATTCTTAATTTTGTCATATTCACAAATGTACATTTAATGTTACATATTTATTTATATTTATTAAATTGGATTCACAAATACACATTGCATCAAAGTTAAAATAGCAACATTTTGCACCTGTTATTCTTATGTTTTCAGCCAGCCTCCGGTTAACATTCACATGGCTTAGCCAGCCAGCTTAGCACACTAAGTATAGCATAATGACACTCTACATTTTTGATCAGGCGTAGAATTCTAAGATGGACAGAATGTTTCCTGACACACCGGACATTACAACACTAGCAGACTGGCAGCCTGGCCTGTCAGACGTGTCTAGCACAATTGTGACCAGGGCATGCTGACATTTGTACGGATGAAAAGCTGCTGTCACAAAGAAACATGTTGCTTTAAAGGGTCGTTCACATTGACAGTACCTAATATAAGCTGTTGATTTCCAATGTAATGAAATTGCAACCATTGGTTAGAGATGTGGGCGTGTACAATGATTTGACAAAACTGGGAACATTTTAATTTAATGCAAATGAGCAGTGACTAAAAATAGAACTGAAGTCAGTGGTACTTACAGATACTGTAATCCAGTGGCTCTTGTTTCCATTTCTAGAGACCCATAGCACTACACATTGTGTATAATCATATGTCCTCATCTGACATGCCCAGTTTAGCTCATGGAGCTAACTGCTAATTAGCTGGTGATTTAAATCAGGTGTGTTAAATAAGGAAGACATACCAAATGTGCAGTGATGTTTGTCCCCAGACCTAAAACTAACAAGCACAAAAATATAGACATGATGTAGAAAAAATTTATGATTTCATAGTTCTATATGGCACAGTTTTATATTTCACAGCCCACATACAGTGATATAATAACACCATGTTTAAAATTGTCAAGCTGAGCATGGTGACAGTTTCTGCTTGTGACAAAAATTACATGTGAGCAGAGCTTTACAAACAGGAGACTCACATGAGATTTTGTGAGCTCACATAAATTCATCTGTGCAACTGTATACAGCACACAGTACACAACTATGATTTCCTTTAAACTGAAATCATTTATGTGACACAAACACAGTTCCCATACCTGGAATAATTTTTCTGAAATGCGGTAGTGATAACTGATGGATAAGTGACAGAAAAATAAAGTTGAAACCTTGATAACGCCAAGATATGGCTTATGCTTGCATTGCACAAAGACACCAGCTTACCTGGAATCTGTCTGTTAGATTGTGAAACAGGCAGACGCAGGCTGGACAGGGTCTGTGCGTGCGTCACTGATGAAACAGCACTGTTCATAGGGTAATGAGGCACCCACAGATGCCATGAGCGTGAGACACAGGTGCAGTGAGAACACAGCAGACCTGCAGCACAGCGCAATGTATTATTTGTCCTAACTCTCTGTCTGTCAGTCAGTCACACGCACACACACACAAACACAGGGCTATGACTCATTCTCTCCACCTCTGGTAGACTGTTGTGGTGTCATCTACAAACCCCCACCCCGTAAACTGTGGCTGATAGCCGGTGATGAAACACAATGCCATGCATAGCATCTCATGTTTTACTGAAAGAGATACCAGCAGACACACACTCATGGGTCTTCAACTTTAACTGTTAATGTCCACAAGGATATTCCTAAAGTAGTACAGGATTTGTCTCCTGTTGGAAATGGAGCTAAATTTAGGGAGTCGGCAAGATTACATTAGAGAGCGTTAGAGAGAGTTTATTTGGTGTGTGCGCGCTGTGGAAAGTTTCGTGCGTGCTTTTGTTTAAACGCAGGCCATAATTAGACAAAGCTCTGTACTTGACTCGCTGCAGTAGTACAGTCTGAGGGTCAGACCACTCAGAGCGGCTGTCTTTTCCGTGATTTAAATGCAGTGTAGTCTGTGATCTCAACAAATAGGACGTGAGTTATTTCAGCTCGATGCACAATAACAGAAAGCTTCAAAACATTGCTTTATTTAGCAATGGAAGAGCAAATTCTTTTAAGATAATAAATCCATCACTGGCAGGCCCACAGAACTTCACAGAGAGGCAGTGGATATTCACAGAACTGGAGCGCCTGTCGTTCACATCTTCTGCCACTTGCATTTGTAGTTCTAGACATTATTTGAGTATTTACACTTTTACTTACCAATAAGAGCGTCATACCTTTAGTTTGTTTTTCAACATTTGAGGTCATTTTTACACATTGTTCAGTTATTTAACCTGAGTTTAGTTACATATATTTTGCCCTCATGGAATTTTTTCAGTATTGCATCATTGTATTATGGGACTGCGTATAATTGGCATCATCAACACAAGTATAAGTGTTGTGTGTTTACCACTGTAACTAGTTAATGATGTGGGAAGAGAACACAGTTTTGTAGTTGTTGGAATCACCATCAACACTTTATCCTCACCGAGCAGCTCTTGTGTTTGTATTGCAAGAGAGCCCAAGAATGTGAGCTGCTCTCCAAAGACAATTTCATCAGAGACACACAGCCATGAAAAATGCATGATAGCATAATAATGAGTGCCTGAATAGATCTTTATTGTAAGGTTAACTTTCTTATAGCCATATCAAATTGAACATTTTGTGCTATTAATTGTTAACCTTGATCTGTTTTTTTTTTCAGAACTCATTTAAAACTAGAGGGTCTAGAGGACTGTCATATTCTGTCTGGAGAGGACGACTCGATGTTCGACACACACGGCTGTCCGGCGTACGTGAGTCCAGAGATCTTAAATGGAGGCGGGAGCTACTCAGGCAAGCAGGCAGATGCGTGGAGCCTCGGAGTTATGCTGTACACCATGCTGGCAGGCCGCTACCCTTTCCACGACCCAGACCCGGCAACCCTGTTCTCCAAGATCCGTCGGGGAACATACTGCCTCCCCGAGGGGTTGTCTCTGAGGGCACGCTGTCTTCTCCGCAGTCTGCTCAGAAAGGACCCCGGTGAGAGACTGACCTCCTCTGAGGTCCTCATTCACCCATGGTTCCACAGCAATGGGCAGGACACAGGAAATGCAGAACAGGAAGTCAATCTCAGAGAACAGACTGTGCCCCAGACTGAAGTAGAGCAAGATGATGACCTTTTCTCCTGAGAAAACCAATACAGCTTGAATATGGACCAAAACAATTGTCTTGCTATCTTGATGTGTTTGTTTTTTATTTCTAATGCATTTTGTAAGAAGTATACTCAGTGAATACTTAAAGTACTGTATCATCTGTGTCAGGTCTAGGGACAGCACACAGCCCGCCAGTGTATTTTGAAGTCATTTGGTGCTAGTGAACTGTTCTTGTGCTGTAGGAAGTGAATGCTGAAACCGGGCATTATGGGTCATGTGATAGTAAGAATGCTAGCATGCTGACTAACCTTAACCAGGTTTTGAGCATTCAGAACATATTAGCTGCAAAAGAGGAGGAGGACAGACATGGGTCAGGCCTGTGGCTTCTCTCTTGTACTTAAAACCAAACACGTGTGTTGACTCACCCTTTGAATACTGCAGTTACATAGATACTTGTCTTCTTTGATACAAGGTGACAAAAGATTACAAGAATATTTCCACTAATAAGCTGTTCTAAATAAGCATTACTGTGTGCCATTGCCGCTTACGACTCTCAGAATTGCCAAACTGTACAGGACCGACATTCAAAGAAATATGTCAGCCATTAAACTTATAACCAGAGTTATGCTTATGATGGTAAAAGGCATATATTTTACATTTAATTTCAATAAACAGTCAAAATAGACATTTTAAGAATAAGAAAAAAAGCAGAAAAAGGAGAAACAACTGTGACTCAAAAGCTAGACAGATTTCAATTAAATATTTCTCATCAAATTTATCTAAAACCAAAATATCTCAACTATGCTGCCACATTTATTATACAAGACATTTTAGGAGAAACATCTAAGGCAAGGCTGGGCTACAAAATAAACAAGACGAAAGTATTAATATGTTTTAGTTTGAGAAAGAAAGAATGTTAGTTTAACCAGTTTAATGTTTATTTCAGTAGATTCCATTACCCTGCTTAATCTTTCCTGTCATACTAGTCAGTATGTTTTTGCTGAAAGACAGCAGGACTGCAGGCCGGTTAATACAGCAAATAAGATAGAAATGACTCAACACCTGGGTGTTGGTGTACAGTAGAGGAAAGGGCTGAGATTGTCATTTTCAGTATGACTGTGTGTTTGTACCTTTTCTCTCACTTTAAAGAAAAGAGAACAGTACTACAATAGCATTACTGTATGAGGAGAGTTCCTGCGGAGGTCTGTTTTTTGCTTCCCCTCACATTGTTACCTCTGAATACAAGCTTAATAGTTCTATGAGACTTTTATATTTTCTGAAAGGCTCTTTATGAGCAAAGCCTGTTCGGCTGGAGGGCATGCAAACCTTCTGTCTCATGCACACAGCACATGGAGAAAGCTGACACGGGTGCACCAAGTTCATATTGCACTGTGAATTATGTATTTGTGATATAAACCTCAAGGCTTGACCGAGAGGGTTAAATGGTTAAAATTCATTGTAAAAAAATTAGCATGTGTAAATATGTGTACATATTAAGCGTGTGGAGAACTGAATAAAGATCACTCTTTCTTATTTAAGTTGGTGGTTGACTGAAAGTGTGTGTTTTTGTAAATTAAAGTGACTAGAGTTAGTAGCGTACCATGAAACCAAATTATGTTTCAATCCTTGTTAGATTGTTTTTATCTCTGTACCATCAGAATGTACCATAAGCATTTGGTCCTACAGGCCTCACACAGGTGGGGGTCATGTTTTTCCCAAGTAAGATGTTCCTGGATCACTGTTAGTGTGCCACTGACTCCTGTCACCTAGTCCTTACCTGAACTCTGCCTCTAACTATAACCAACAAGAATGTTGCCCCCCTTGAATAATCACAGTGACTTTGTATGACAGCACTAAAAAACTTCTCCTTTACTAAGTCTGAAAGAGAAAGTTTGATGTGCATGTTGACCTGAGAGTCAAGTGTCTCCTCCCCTCTGTTATGACTTCATAGAGGCTTGCGTAAGTGGCTGATTGGGTATCAACAGAGTAGCTGAAGCGTCTCTGTTGCTGGGCGGCTGCCAAGAAGCGTCGCACGCCACGGATGTGCGATTGCCAAACATGTCAGAGCCGGTGCGCCCCGTGCTGACGTTCCGACAAAACTGCCACTGCCTGCGGTTCTCCTATTATATGCCGTCTTGACTCTTGTCTCCCTGACACTGTGAGTCACTACCGAGTGTGTCTGGTGCATGAAGTTGAACCAAACAATGATGTGACGGGATAAGGGAATGTTTAAGGACCGGCTGGCAGCTGAATTGTGATACGCAGTCAGGTTTCAGACACGCTGATAGATAAAAGGGCGTAAAGTGGCTCCGTAAGTTATTTGCGTCACAACTGTTTAAACTATTCGGCTCTTCCGCGGTGTTAATGACGTCATTCCTGAATAGCAGGACTAGAACTGCCTCTCGAGGTTTGATTGTAACATTTTCCTATGATGCAAAGAACTTTTATCTGAAATTTTCCATAACATTTTTCCCATTGTTACACATAACATACGCATTTGCTGGCAGATACAATAAATTCTGCATTCCTGCGTAAATAAAACAACCGCACTGGTGAAAAATAAAACAAAGAAAAATAAATCAAACGGTTATTGATGTTTATTAATTTTTATCTTTGGAAGATTTCGTATCCTGATACCTATAAGTAATTTACAGTATTACTGCACTACTGACTCCTGGGGGAATTAAATGTTGGGCTCAAGGATACAGTAATAGACTAATATGTTTTCTAAATTGGCACTCCTACTTTTCATATATTAAAATAATGAAGGAAACAATAGAAGGGCATCAATTCATTTAATCCATTTGATTGTCAGTGTTATGTCACAACCATGTGGATAGATTAGGTACTGCAATGATGACCTTCTGAGACAATTTCCAGTAACTATTTATATTAGAACTGGAAAATACATAATTTTTGACACTGCTTTCTCTGACCTCTAAGCCTAACCCTAACAAAAACCTGTTCACAATTTAACAATATTAAATTTAAACTAAATGCCAATTTATTTATGAGGCTTTTAAACACTTTTAAATATCACAAAGTAGTGTTTTTGATATGTTACACTAAATTTGTGAGGGTATTTCAATAAATTAATCGTAACTCTTACAGGTACAGAAATTACACACCGAGAGACTTTAGATGCTGAATGAATAGGATGAACCAGCAGAGGGCAATATTTCAGCAAATGCTGATCAATTTGTTCTCCAGCCTGTTGAACAGATGGTTTGCTTGCGAAGTTCAAGCATCTGTTTCCCAGTCTGTCTCAGTATGCGGATCAGGTCTCTAAAAACAGTTTACAAACACCATTCATCCACGTGAAATAGAGATGTGTGGATTTATGCAGTAATTTGAAGTGAAATGACAGTAAACATGATCAAACATTAACTAATTTATTATGAAATTAAGACTTATTATATGCACCATACCTGGACCCCCACCATAGAGACCCTTTGAGGGCTGGCTCTGTGGAGCAACAACAGCATAGCAACACCCTGACAACCACCCACAACAATTTAAGAACAGCATAGCAACACCTTGGAAATCACACATAAAACTCGAACACTGAGCTGGTAAGTTTTCCAAAAGTAATGTTAGTTATTTTCAGGTTAGAGGAAGAAAATAGATCTTTGTTTCACAACATTTAGTTGTTTTCCTCAGTATTTGTACAATACAACTAATTTAGGTTGGAACCAGATTTGCTGCTTTCAAAAGGCTTTTTGTCGCCTGCAAATAACATGTGGAATGTTGCAACAAATGTGAGTGAGAGCTAATCTGTTAATAATGGTACAATGTTGAACATGATCTGCAGTGCTCTGTTTTCCCTCATGAGAGCACGTGTTCATGAGTGCTGTGTTGGCAGCGTTGTGTCATTACTCCATCTGATGAATCTGAAACTTTCAAAGGAGTCAGTGATCATTTTAATGCTGCCCAGACAGATGATGTTTAGTCACATACAAACTCATCATTTTATTGAGGCTCTTTCTAAATGTCATGTTCATTCCAGCATGCTCATTTATTAGCGGAGACATCTGTTAATAGACCCGCTACAGACTGGAAATCTGCCCTGGAAATCATGTTTTTTCATCATTGGGATGGTAACAGAACAGAATTGCCCAAATGGACAATGACTGAAACACACAATGTCTGTTTGATGGATTTTTTTATACTTTGTTATTGTTATAAAACAGTATATGAGGGGTAGCTTATTGGCTAGCACTGTTGTCTCAGAACAAGAAGATTCTCACTTATGGTGAGAAATTATGTATTCACTTAATTAAGTGTTTGTCAGTATTTGTGCCCTCACAAAGGACATTACTAAAATACTGGTTCTAGCCTTCAATACAGCCATTAAAGGTGGACAAAAAACGTTTCTACATAAATATGTATATAAATATATCAGACCAAAATATTCATTTATGTAATATTTATAAGGTTTTACAGATTCATCTCAACAGTTTTCCTGTCCTTTTTACTGTTTACTGAAGATACACAGTGAGTAGTGATTCATTATAAAAATGACCATTTTAAACATTTATTATAATATGCTAAATAGTATCAAGTAGGAGGTTAGAAGTATAGGTTTAAATAACAGGTCTGGGTAGGTGTTCTAAATCCTAAATGAGTTTTAAATCCTAACAAATACTAATGTGGCTGTATAGGGCAAAAAGGTTGGGTAACACTAGTGTAAAAAGTAGTAATAAAAATCTTACATTACAAGGTCACTGTAAGTACTTGGGAGTGTGAACAACAGCATTTTATAGACACGAAAGGAGTATGTGACTATAACACATACTGCTAGGAAATGTTTCGCAGTAAAGGTATTTTTTCTGTTAAGAAATATGACAAAGCAGCAAACATAGGGCAGAATACAATACAAGCCCCAAAGTTTAGATTTTTCAGGCAGTAACACCAACAAATGTTACTGTTTTATGCAAACAGAGCACAATTTTATCAAGTACATAATAAAACTGTTGGATCTATTCAGTGTGGCCCAGTGGGGCAGGAGTCATAAGTAGCTTAGCTTAGATCCAGGCCCCATCAGAAAATACCCAATCAGCGTTTTTAAAAAAAACTACCCAAAAAAGCCCAAAAGATTAATTTTAATCAGACTTATACATTGTGAGAGGCTTAACAGCAGTTTCCAAAAATTGACCATTATACCCAAGAGCACAGGCAGCTTTGAGGAAGCTGTGCGGTTTTTTGGCATAACAATTAGTTAATATTTGGTCCTGCCACCGAGGACAGAATTCTGGCTTGAGCAACAAGATTAGATTCTCAGCACATAACACCCATTGTGTTCACTTCAAATCCCACAGATCAGCCATCTTATTGGCAGCCTTGGCTGTTGTTCTCCCCATATGAGTACAGGGCCATGCTGGGCTAAGACAAATATAAATAACCTCTAAAAATATTATATAGAGAACACATGGTGTTGCAAACTACACATGAAAACATTGGTTTGTAATTACAAACACTGCAGACTTTTTTAACCTCTCTAAATGTAAATTTGTGAACAACAAAAGCATTCAATAGCAGTATCGGTGTATATCTGTGTTTATATTTATATGCATTCATGTGATAAATGCTGTCTCCCCGAAGCAAAAAAAGAAGTTATGAATGACGCGTTGCTTTGTTTTTTACTGATGCGGAAAAAGAGTTTTGTTTTGTTATATAAACAGAGAAATTTAGATTAGTTTTCTCTCACACAGAGAAAAACTAGCTTATTTCCTGAAATTTACATTTATAGGGCTATTAAAGACTTTCAGAACAGACTTTAATTATTACACATTGTATATTGTAGAAGTGTTCTTGGCATACGGCACAAGCTTACACTGTTGATCAAGATAAGGTCATTGGGAAGCATTTGCACAAACGCAGACAGCAGAAACCACATAAGATTGTGGGTTTTTTGTGTAACTGAAGAGGGGAAGGCGGTTAACACACTCCACCCATCAGTAGAACTATAAACCGTCACCTCACTGATGCTGTGGAGTTTCTCATTATTAAACAAACTAGCAGAAGCCTGCAGCGTACGCTGTGGCAACAGCAGAGCCGGTGGCATGTAGTGACCCACACAGACGTGTAAGATGTGGGGGAGAGGGACAGGAGGAGGGTGGTATGCATGACCTCCCGCACCAGAAGCGGAGCTACTTTAATTACATTTAAACGGCGCTGCTTTTCAAAGGCACAGAGCATGATTCAGATCATCTCCATGTGATTATTAGACCTTTGTGAAGACTCTGTGTGTTGTCAGGCTGTAATTATAAGAGCTTCTAAGAGCGTGTCGGTGCCTTCCATGAGCACTTCTGGAAAATATACTGCTATTGAAAGAAGACAAAAAACTCTATGCGAATTGAGCCGATAATTGAAGATTGAAATAGCATTAATCACGTGTTTAACTTTTTCTTTACTTATAACTTGCTATAAAACGCATCCAGTACCAAGTTTATGCACGTTTATGTGTCTGCGTGAGGAAACCCACACAGAAGTTTTGTGGAAACTTCTTGTCATGAATTTACATGCACACTTGAGTGTCCAGAGAATGGGCTTGTATGGACAAAGTAAAAACTTTGTTTGGCTATATGAGTCATTCTTACAGCCAGGAGCAGCTATGCTGTATATAGTAAAAATAAATAAATAGATAAATAAATAAAGCGTATAGTTCAGCCCTCAGACTCATGTGTTCCAAACCTGTATGCTGTTATATGTTTCTGTGGAGACTTTTTTTGAAGAATCATGGCAATTTGCAGTTCAATGGAATCAAAATACTTTAAGCTGGACCACAGCGCACAGCAGGTGTTCACTGATTTCCAGCAGTGTCCAAAGATACGCATCCCACAATTCTTCTCACCTGTGTCGACGAAGGTCCTTCATCCTATGGGTGAGCAGGAGGCTTCAAACAGCTGCTGCAGAGCTTTGAGTGGATCACTCTCATCTCTGTCTCCAAGCCGACAGGATGCAGAGAAGCGCTTCAGGCACCCACTCCACCAGCTTCTGGGAAACGTGTTCTCAGGCCATCATTTGTAATGGATTATATATCCAGGATTTGTTTTGACAGAGTGAGCCAAAACTATTAGCATTCATGTGATTGGCATCAAAGCCAAACTATAATAAAGTTTGCAAAAACTGTCTGTTGAGTAAATTAAAATACTATATTGTGTAGGTTAAGAGTAAATTATCTTACACATTACAATCTATACGAAGCTTATATTGTGCTGTTGTTGGACATTCCCCTATTTCCCATTGGCTGGACAAACAGATAGTCCTGCCTCAAACTCATGCCATTGGATGAAGACAAACATGTCTGGATTTGCTAATAAACAAAACATTTCAATGAAAGTCAACCTGTAACCTATTTTAACATTTCAACAGCTGGTCCAATTTTAATATTTAAAATTCTGGTGCATAAATACAATATGAATACAGCATATAAACTGAATGAAATGTTGGCTCACAGTAATTGCTTGTGCTATATATCTCTAAAATCAAAGCCATTAGGTTTGGTATTTTGTTTTAAATGCAATGACATTTAAACGTGTGAGTGACTTTGTATGCCTGCAAAACACTATATAAACACTATAAGTAACACATCTTAAACAGATGCATCTGGTATCACACCTGCATGAGAGTGTTTTGCTAGTTAATACTGGCTGTGAACCTTTTTTTTCCAACATAAGTGTCTCTTGATGTGATCGTGCACATGAAGGAGGCTGGAGCTGAAATGAACGTTCTGCTCTGCTAGTTCTGACCCTGAGCTTGAAACATTCAGAACTCCAAATATTGATAGTGAAAATGCAGCTGAGGCAACCACTGAAGTTCTCTCTATAAATCATTCAGGCTGCCCAAGGGAAAATGAACAGTATCAGTGATCGGATCAGTCAGGCTTTACCTGCAGCACGAGCAATGAGCATGACCAGCCAGAAATCTACAGGCAGGGAGAGTATAATTGAGAGATGTGTGTTTGCTATTCGTCACAATGGTTCCAGGAGTTGAGTTTAGCTGTTCTGCTCAGAGGAAATTGGCCAACTCTACCTCCTGAGGTCTGAGTCCTCACACAGCGCTAACATGACAGCTATCAAAACAGACAGCCAGACAGGATAAACTGTGGAAGTGGGCTGCACATTACACCTGTCTCACACATTACACCTGTCTCACACATAACACCTGCTTCACCGAGGCTTACTTTTACACATGGTATTAAATGTCTTATTTGCACTGAGAGATACAGGGAGTACAAAATACAAAATTTTACAGATATCTGAAATAGTTAAAAAATTAAGAATAAAACATTTTCTCAATCTAATGTTGTTCCAAATAACTTTTGGTGGAACACAACTAGTTTTTTAAATAAAGTAATAATGAGAAACTGTTTTGAATCACACTTCAAAAAATATCAAACCAAGTGGCATCTACAGGCTAATGATGCTGACATCTTCTTACATGCATTTCACTGGAAATCAAACCCACAACCTTTGCACTGCTAACATAGTCCTTAACTGTGAGATTGAGATACAGGAACAACCAAGTTGATTAAACATTTATTTTACCACTGTTTAAACACACAGGCAACATCATTTATGTATTGAAAAGCAGGTGTGAAATGGGTGACTAAGAAACAAGCTGTATAGGGAGAATATGCTCCAGTTTATTGTAACCCTGTAATTAAATGCAAAGCAGATTACCCAGTTAATTCATACATCTGTGAGAAAGGCTTGATTAGACCCTGCAGTACTGCATGTGAGTTTTACAATTTCTCTGTTGCACATACTTAGATGTTTTCTGTCAGAGGGTGTTTTGTATCTTGGCAACCCTTCAATCTCACCTTAAACACACTGCTGTTTCAATAGGCCTCATTTTCCTTTAAACTCATTATGAGTATTGTCATGTCAAATGCTGTTATGGTTGCTACGCCTAAGTAATGTCAGGAATGACTGTTACAAACTGAAAATAACGAAACCTCTTAAGTTAAAGGAAGACTATCTGTAAAAATGCCACTTCAACCCAGTATGAGAGTTGTGTTTCATTTGCTTTAACCTAAAGAAAAAATAGCTTTTACTGAGTATATTTAGGCATGTTCCTACTATCTGGGGCTAGTGTGTTTATGGGGTCCTTTCCAAAACAACACTTCTGTAAACACTAGAGTCATACAAGATGCTGTTCATTCTACATTTGTAACCAATGTGCACAAACATCTGATGCACTTGATGATGTATTTAGAATCCACTTAGCGGCCTCCACTCGCCCTCGTGCTAATGCTCTCACGTTCGTGGCCCTCCCTGCGCGGCAGGCGGTCCGGAGTCAAGCAGACCTCCATCCCTACCAATTACTTTCCTCAAGTCATTTACTTCTCTGACATAAAACTTTTATTCACCCACCAGTGGGTACTTTACTACAGTAAAGGTGTAAAGGAGACTTGTGAGTCAGACAACAGAAGCTTCTGAGCGCTAATGGCTAAAAGGTGCAATCCTACACAGCACTTATCTGTGTGATGCATAACTCAAGGCTCTCTTAACTTTTAAAGGCTTTACACATGCATAACCAAGCTTTAATTGATCCTTATACATGTAAAGCCTCTCACAAATACATTAGGTTGATGTCTTTGGTCCACTGATTAGCAATTAATATTTAAAAGCTTATAGACATTTTAGTTAATGTCTTTATAGCCCTTAACGCACACAAGTTGATTAAACAAAGCACGGCTAAATAAATTTCAACATCCAAATATCTGAATATGGTACTGACATTATCTTCTCACATTATCCCATTCTGAAACTGTTATCAGCATCGTGAAATATTTAATACGTCCGCTCACAATGCTGACAAAGTCATCCGATATGTTTGATATGCTAATCTTTTGTCTAACAGATTAGTCCCTCATCGCTACAAAGGTGTATTATGTGATTTGTATTTCCAGACATGGAACACTTGGCTCACAAAAAAAGAGAGAAATCTACATTCATCAAATTAAAATAAGGACTTCAGTCTATCTGCGCCCCATGCAGTCGCTTTTCATTGTGCTTTCGGAGTACAACGAGGCCTTCGGAAACCTTGGAATTTCCATTGCTTTGATTCACCCAGCAGGTACTCAAGCTAAGAGTGATCAAAACACCAGTGTGAGTTCATTGTCGTTCCTTATCCAGAATGAAAATTTAATTTATGAAGTCTGGATGATTGACAGGTGAGCTGGGCACAGGTAAACAATTTTTATAACACCTTGTTGTGCTTCAGGCCCCTTATTAATTACTACTGGTGTCAGAAGTAATTTTAGCCTTTAAATTCAGTGTCATTACACTTGTTTAAAAGGCCGTCCTGAAGGACAAACTGTTCAATCTTTTAAAGCTTTCAAAAACACTTCAGAACTTTTCTGTACGTCTCTGGTACTGGGAAAAAGCAAATTCGGTCTAACTTTATAAAATATGGATTGATGTGGTTTTCCTGAGACAGGAAAGAAACAACATTTCACAAGTCCTGCAGTGGTTCCCATGTTTTTCTGTGATAGCTTTTATGTTGCTGATCAAATAGCTTTTTTCTTCTGGAGAACTAAGATAAACAATCAAACAGGCTTTTCTCTTTCTAGAATGTTCAAAGAATAACAGACAGTAGTTAAATGGGAAGTTAATTTTACTATTTAAAGACAAAGTCATTTCGCAAGATGTTCGCCTTTCATGCCACACAACACTCAATACTCATTAAATACAGTATAAAACACGGGCAAAATTAACTGAAGTTCCTATTCAGACACAGATTTGAGACATCTTCAGAAACACAGGTAAGCTGGTTAGAGTACTTCATTTGTACAAGAGGCTCTTATGATGTGTGCCTCCATCCCACAGCAGTAAACTTTACAAGCTACAACATTTGTAATGATCCATTAATGGAAATAAAACCAATTAACCACACAGATTTTACTTGGCACTGTTCTCCAATGACAGGCTGGAGATTAACACAATCTTCACAATGAAACTGTGTTGCCTCCAAGTTACATAAGAAATATAGTTACAATAACGTTTTTATGCAGGATGGAATGATATCTAAAAGGGTTCTTAATTTACTTCAAGGCCACAGGCCTTTAGTCCAACAAGCTGTTTTTATACAGACAGTTTTAAATGGAATGAAAAGGAAAGATTATAATGTTTTCACCAGAGAGATGTTGCTTGATCTGACCGTTTTAAAATTGTGCCTTAAAACTACTTATACATATGTATGTTACATTATAATCATTCATGTTAAATTCTTCAAAAATACAGTAATGCTATCAAAATTGATCTGTTTGGAGTAAACCAAACAGCCTAGCACTAGCTCAGCCAATGACGTGTTTGGGGCGGGGCTACTTTTATCCAACCAATGGCACACAGAGAAACCTGTCTAATGACACTAGTGGCACAACAGTGACACACTTCACATTTACATGTTTTAACCATATACCATATACACCATATACATGTTTTAATAAGTAATTCCACCCAGTTCAGTCATTTAACTCCACAATGTTGATTACATTGATTATCTGTAAGGTCTTAAAACTTTAAACTGTAAGGACTTACATTTGTAAGACCAGATCATTTTGTTCTTGTGAGGAGAATAAAGTGGACCTTTAACTGGTCTTTGAGGTGATACAAAAATACCTGGAGAAAGTAATAAAAATATTGAAGCTGTGCAGTGCACCATAAAATCAACTGCTGTAAAATGGAAAAACAAGGCATGACCAAAGATGCTGTATAAATCAGGCTGTTCTACCAAGCTGAAAAAGTGAAGCTGAAAAGTGACTGAGGAGCAGCACTAACACTAACAGTGATGCATCAACACCCCACAGCACTTCACAGATTTTGGTTCTTTGAAAATGTCTGGAGGGAAAAAACTACAGAGGGCAATATTAAATCATGGCAGAGTTTGCTAAAAGCCATGTGATAAAACCTGAAATCTTTTGAAACGTTTGAAGAAAACCTCTGATGAGGCTCAAATTGAGCTCTCTGGCCTTGAAGTAAATAGCTATTTTCAGCACAAAACAAATACAGCTTATAGAATCACAGCCCAGGCTTCCGTCCAGCTGACAATCTTTGGTATGACTTGATATTTGCTGTTGTCCGATATTTAGGTTATCTAACCCAACAGAAAAAAATCATGGCGTAATGGGCAAAAAATCCTTTAATCTAAATATAAAAATACTCATACATATCCAATAACCAGATTCTTATGAGATACACAAAAAATCCACATCCATCCCTGCTGTTTTATATACAAGCAACTACTTTTGTTAAATTTATTGTTGCTGTGTTTAATGTGTTTTGAGGAAGATTTTCAGTGTTACTGTTTGGAGGTGTAACAAACAAAATATGAACATTTTCAAGGGGGCGAATATTCTGTCTAGACTTTTATTTTCTAAAACTTTGCTCAAATTCTTCTGCCAAGCTTTAGAGGCCCGGCAGATACAGTATGTGCCATTTCAAATCCAAGAATTTTATCATTTGGAGAGAATGTTTTGCTAACAGGATTTACTATTTTCTCTGTGGCAGTGTTATATGAAAAATCATCTCCCTCTGCAGATGTAAATACACTTGTTTGGCTGGTAACAGACACGGATCATAAGCTTGATTGAGTTTCTATATCAAAATGAGTTCTCACAGAATGTATTTGGCTTATAAAACAGAACTCACTCTCAAAATTATGGTGTACCATAACCAGGGTTTAAACTACAGTAAATTTCAATTACCACATATGCATCACAGCAGCTGTTTCATGTTTACCTCTTGTAACAGGCAGTCTTGTGCGTAGGAGAGGTGAGTAAGCTAACTGACTGCAATTAGTTCCTTCCTGCTTATTATGGCGCTTCAACTCAAAGGTTGTAAGTTTTTAGGCTATTTAAAACTTGCTTTCAAAAATTTAGTAATTTCCAGGCGCTTTAATGAAAACAAATCCAGGTGTTAAAAAGACGGCTAGGGTTAATCTCCAACGGTAAAACATTTGCATAATTTAAACAAAGCTTTAAAAATGTAAAAAGCTATTTTGCAAGCCCTTAGGATATCAAGGACATGCTTGTATCTCGCATGGTAATTTGCAAGAAGGCTGTGAATACGTTTTTTAATATTAATTAAATAATATCGTAACAGTCGATTGAACGCCTCACGCAATACGGTATAATGCGGCTAATAAAAGTGGATTTACATAATGACTCAGGTGTGAAGAGTCTTTGATAATGAGATAATGAGAAATGAGAAGAAAGCTTTGGTTTGGTTAAATAAGCATGTTTGACAAAGTTGACAAGCCGCTTATTACTTGAAAAATGAGCTTCTGAGGGTCACCTCAACTCAGGTCACCTGACGTGAAGGTCTGCCAGATACCTGCAGCCTTACTAGACACAGTTTTGATGAATGTGTCACTAGACATGACAACATTATCTTGAACATGTGTTTGGAGAATTAAAGAAACCAGTAAGCCAGTGAGTTAATTTGACATTTACCCTATGAGGTACTTTAAAATCTCTAAATCTCTGAAGCATGAAATCTACTCAGCATCCATCACCAACTGTTGTAGCTGAGAAAGCAATACTGAGGCAAAAACTGTGAGAATGTGGCCATTGGGAAACTATACATTTATGTTGGAAGATGGGCCAGAAAGCTGCATAAAGAACAGTGTCACTGAGTCAGATCGCATTCAAAACATCACTGACTAACTGCTCATTAGGGGGCTGTTGTCTCAAGCAGGCAATAGTGTTGGCTTTCCAATGATTCACAAAGAGGGTCTTGCTGTCTTTGTGGGCAGCCATTACTCACTCACAGTGTGGCAGTTGTAATTACTTCCCTGTTCCCCAGCATCACTGTGTTTACTCAATGGCCCTGCGGCAATGCGATTGGGCTCAAATCATAAAACACCCTCTCCATCAGTAGCAGAACGCATCATCTACAGTGTATCTTAAAGGCAAGACTCCTGTTTAGCTAGATAAGCCACTGTGAGATTATGTGGCATTGTGTTTTAACCTTTCAGACTGCTTGTGTGATTCAAGGTTGACCACCTGGTGCTTTCCCATGAGTCAACTTTCAGGTCAAAGTCCAGTTTAAATAAAGTTTTTTTAAATGTTCATGATCTCATGACTTAATGGCTCATTGTTACAAACTAGTGCCTATGGCATTTCGAGTTTAGAGTGTTTGGAAAGTGAAGCCTATGGACCATTTTATGCACTGGTGTTTATTATTAACCAGCTTGATCAGTAATCCTATTCTTGGCAAACTGTTGCCTTCAGACTGTTTTCTAAAGTCTCACAGCATCTAATTCAATTCACACGCACGCACACACACACACAGAAAAGTGTATTAAACTTCAAGTGGGAGGACAATTAGAGTGTAAGCCAACTTCACCAGCTTCACCAGCCTTGCAAATGAAAGTCATGGGGAATTTGCAGGGTACTGAAGAGTCTTGTGAGGGTTAAAGCATTAGCTGAATATTAAAATACTACATGAAATGATACCCATCAGATCTCTAAAATGAGTTCATATTTTTATGTGTGGCCCTGACTCACCCACATTAAGTGACTCCTAGCAATAAACTCTTTTCCTACAAATGAGGAAATACCGTTTGCCTTATGACACGTCTCGTAAAGCCCCAATGAACATCTCATTTGAAAATAACCGTGATAAAGAGTCAGTTACAGTTGGTGCTTGGTCAGATATGCTCTGAAAGCGTCATGTAATGTGAAATAATAACTCAGAGAAAGGGAAAACTGGTGGATTCACAGTCACCATTTACTTGAATCTTTTGCTGTCATTTTGTATGTCAAAACTTTTCAAAAGCATCCACAAATGCTGATTTATGGCTATTCATGGAACTCATAGAGCCTCGATAATACAATAAAGACAACAGCTCACATTTTAATGGCCCATTTGAAAGAACAACATGGTGTAACTTAAAATATGGAACAACCGAGTAAATCATTTTGATTTCCAACATAAGGAAAATGAATGCAATTTTCACCATATTATGTGATGTCGTATATCCAAATATGATACTGTACTGGATAAATTCCCCATATTGCTCCTCTACCTGTTGCATGTCAATAAAATGTTGTCTAACTTCTGCTGCTTCCGCTATTGCTCAAATGATGCGCCAATTCCTGTATAACAGCGGATTTACCGATCTGATCATTTCTCCTTTTTTCCATAATCAAATCCTCCAAACTCTGAAACTCCAGCACATGAAGCTGTTTGTCAGGCAAGAGCAGCTTTAATCTATACGGCTGTTTTCCTATCCGTATCTCTCCCCCCATCTTAAACTCCCGTTTGCCGAATTTACACCAGGCGGCAAAACACTCTGAATTTCTCCAACTTAACTCTCTGTCTTTAGCGCCCACCTGCTCCATGGCGTTCTGGACCACCATATCAGCACCGAGGGGTCTGAATTTATACAGCTCGTTTACGATCCTTCCCCTCCTGCCCTGACTGGCATCGGTCAGAAAACTGTTCTTGATCTCCGCCCGGTGCAGATGCACCACCTGGAAGTCGCCGACGTACACAGCCCAGTGCGGGAACTGGCCGGTGGACACGAACTCCAGCACATCCCCGGGCTTACATTTGTTTAACAAATTCTCCGGGCTGAACGTCTCCATCCCACTCCTCTCGTAAATACACTCGTCTCGGTGGTACACGGCGCAGTCGAGCTCGTTGCGCTGGTCGTAGCGCTTCTCTTCCTGATTCTCCTCCGATCCATCGACATGATGATGGTGATGATGATGATCGTCCAGTTCGTCGTCGTCGGCGGCGAAAATGTACGAGACGCCGATCCTCGGCCCGTCTTCCTCGGCGTCAAATCCGTGAGGGTCGGTCGTGGGAACTTCGGCGTAACTTAGGTGTGACAGTTTGTCAACCTGGTTGCCCATAAATGCCACTTCACCGGCGAACAGATGAAGTGAAATGCGCTCCACCTGTTACCAGCAGAGATCTCGACATGTGGAAGTAAACCGCGATGCTCTGTAAAGGCAAATCATTTATTACTAAACCTCTATCTATACGTCTATCATTTAAACGCTTAGAAACTCATACTTATATTAAAAGAATTACGTTTTTGTCTGGTAGAAGTAAACAGGATATTCAGATAAAATGACATTCATATGAGTGTAGATGGTGGTAGTCTTATCACCTGATGCCTCCAAGCGTAAAGTTCTTCAAAGCTTCATGTACAGATGGATGAAATGCGCTCTGATGGTCCCTGCGGTGTCCACAGAATAACCATCACACTGTATTATGGTGAACAAATAAAATGTTGAGCAGGATCGGTCAGTTTCTTTACGATGTTTGTAAGTGTCCGTGCTGTTCGGCTCTAACAAATAATACGCGAACTAGTAGGCAGAGCTGGAGAAAACAACAGCTACGCTTACACATGCTCCTTCATTTAAAGAGATAGAGCGCAATTTTAACATCATCTAACGTATCTGTTCACCAAAGCGTTTAAAGCATGACTATAGTGTTTGTTATGCGTTCACTGTTATAGTGTTACAGTGAAATATGTATTGTTCACTTAATAATTACATATTTTATATTTACATAAGTATTATTACAGGGCCTCACAAACAAGTGACAACTGGACTAAATTAATGCTTCTATAAATGCAATACGTAGGAAAAAAATAATGCTGGAAAATAAAGAAAATTAAGTAGTGTGTTAAAAACTGTGTATCTTAAAGTTTTATAGACTGCAGGATATCTAACAAAACTGGGATGCAAGGCTGGGATAACCACCCACTGTGTCACTTTCCTTCCATATTAACATTCTGTGAAATATTGAAGCCTTCTGACCTAGTTTTAAAAAGCAAGTGTTAATGTAAAGTTGATTTCAATTATTCAACCACAAAGAAATCAATTACATACATAATGACAACAAAAAACCCAATTGCTAGATGGTCCCTTCACAAAAATAAAGAACATTAATGTCAATGTCAAGGTTTCATCTGAAGCTTTATAATTCTTACCGGTTGTTGACTGACTGACACAGTTGTGCTGTTCCTATGATGACATGCCCCATTTCAGGGCCTCACTGCCCCCTGGTGACACCATGAATTTGTGTTGCTATAGTAATCAGAGTCACCAGGGAGCCAGTGTGGTGTTAGCTGAGCTATCCACAGGCTATACGTAAACATCTCAAACCTCACACCTTATAAGAGGAAACCTACAAGTTTTTTTAGTAGCAGTTCTGAAACATATTTATTAGTGTTTTCATATAGTTTTTACATATTCATTTGTTTTAACATATTTTGGTAAACGACAATGGCATGAGAGGGGAAATGTAACTTCTGTACCCATTTAATTACAAGAGCATTTTCACAGTTCCAGCACATACACAACAACAGAGTAATAAATTGGGTGACTTTATAAAACTACTGGCAATTCTTTCCTAACACTGTGACGGGTCAGGTGTTAGGCTGGTGCTGTTTGGATTGTACAGATCCTGGGAGGAATGGTGAGAGAAACAAAGGAGAAGTCTGCACACAATACACACAACAATTCTACACACACATCATGCAGCACCAAGATCTCTAATGTGTCTTCATCATCATCATCAAACAGACCTTTAAGGTTTGTTTGGGAAACACTGCCAGCGACCTCAGTACAGGCAAGAGAAAATGTTCAGGCCACTGAGGGATAATTTTATAATGTTGTACTACTGCATATTGTCACAATAAACTCAAGCTTATACTGATATTTAACACATCTAGGTACTGATGGAGAAGTTTATTTGTCACTACTTGCAGGTTTGTGTGGCTGTGCCCAGGCTGTCATTCCCTCTGGACTAAAGCAGAAGACTGGATTCTTTGTAAAAAACTGTCAGTCTAATTGCTGTTAGTCCAAGCAGGAACTCTATAAACTGGCCTAGTATATCAGCGCCACACAAGTGGAATAAATGCATTTGGTTACACAGCAGTATACTGGGCACAAAACAAATAAGGCATCCCAAAAAAAACAACAACAGTAAAAATCAACATAAAAAATAACTGATAAAGTTGGTCTTTGGTCTCAGTGAAGCAGAAATGCTCCTCTGCAAAGCAGAAATGAGACAGACAGATTTTTAGCTGGATTTGACCCCTAAACTGAAGCTACTTGAATTGAATTCCAACTAAAACAAAGAAAAAACCTGAATGTCATCCACAGGCTTTGTGCAAAAGTATGTTTTCAAACACTTTTGTTTCAGTCAAGTAGGTCTGAGATTTTGTGCAATGAGATCATGCATCAGGTCACAAAACGTGTCAATACGTATAGACTGGTGTTCATATATAGAAGACCTGGGTGACTTCATTGAGCCACAGGATTGGTTCTTTTCCAAGCAAAGTCTATATACATATTAAAAGGTCAATATAGGATTGTTTTTTCTATAATGAGATGTCCTGTAATGGTGACAGTTACATTAATCTATAGTGATACTCTGGACGGTTGACATCTGGACGCTCGCATCCAGACCTGACAGGCAACTGTGGGGCTTGATGGCTGTGTGTGATTCAGGGTCATGGGGTAACATGGTCACTCATGACTGAAGTGGCTGGATGTGGGTGAGTTTGGGGTGGAACTAAATGGGGCTGTTTTAAGGGTTTTACGTGGGTTGATCCTTCTGTGGAGCAGAGATTTGTAGAGAGGGCGGGGCTCGCCCATTCCATTCCTTCAGCTTACCATCCTTGAAGAACAGGTTCATGGCAGGGAGGGGAACGCCGGACTCCGCCGGGGGTTGACTTAGGGGACCCGAAACCCCGCTGTCAGGGTCTGCAGGTTGTCTGGCATCCTGTGAGTGGAAAACACAAAACCCATAAATAATGGAAACATCCCAGGAGTCCCGAACCTTCTGACCACTGCATTTCTGAATTCACTATATTACTTAAAAAAAAAACTGTATTTACAAAGGCATTTTCTGCTTGCTAAAATATTTTACAGCAGCACATACTTGTATAAACAATTTATGTTCATTTGTAGACATTTCTATGAGGTATTTCCTTAAATATATTAAATTTCAATAATTGTTCTAGGCTTGGGAATCTCAATTTTAAAATTCTTATTTTCCACATTTTAAATGACTACATGAAATCTTAAACAACATTGATTGAAATCTATGAAACTCTCAACAGAACTACAACATGAAATTGATTAAAATTTACCTGAAATGATTGAACAAAACTGAGAACTTTCAAAGCCAGTTTTCGACTGGAATGCAGTAACTCTTGCAGACTTCAAAAATAAACAAAAGAAACAAATGACATGCATTACTATATAATCCAATTTTTACACAAATTGAAAGTTATGATTACTGGATATTAACCTGTCTTTGCTGCACAATTTGTGAGAGACGATTCTCTGACAAACTTTGTGGTTTAGCTCTGAGTTGAAGAGAGGCATCCCAAAGCAGAGTTCCAGAGGAACCCACTCATCCTCGCTGGAGGGTCCTGGGAAGGTGTAACAAATGGAATGTTATGGAAGATGTCGCCTCATATTTACTTGGTCACATCAGTTGACTGGCTCCCACAAACCCACACAAAACTCCAGAAAAAACTCAGCAGAGATTTCAACAGAACTGAATGCCTTGGGTTAACCAAGTTCTTAGATTCAAGTTTGTTCAAAAATGTTATTGATTCATCCACATTATTTTGTTTAACTATTTCAATTAAAACATTCAGGTGTTAAATCACCACAGATAATGCAAAGAGCACAAATTCTGTTAGTCCACACCTTCTGTTCCCTGTTTCTTACTGCCGTCTCCATTATTCTCTTGTGTGACCACCTCGAAAGATTCATTGCTTCCATTGGCATCAAGCACTCCACTAAGCACAGGGTCTCCTGTGAGGAAAGCAAAGAGAGTGAATCTAATGCTCCCTGGAGACCCTGAGGGTAGAATACAGCTTTCAGTCTGACTAGTGATGCAATCAAACATGTGGACTGCAATTAAAACACTAATTGAATTAAAGAGCAAAAAAAAAACAAAGTGGTAAAAGCCTCAACCGGTTGTTCTCGTTTTCTCATTCTAATCTAATTGCAGCATTTATCAATACGGCCCGGAGTGGTTAATAATCAGCGAAGAGGCTGTTCTTATCAGACCTTTAAATTACATTTAAATAGACAGTGTGGACTCGAAAGAGGCTCTCAGCCCACCGTCTGCATCGCTGGGTCGCCTGCGATGTCTGTTGTTGTGGTTAAGCATGGTGATGTAGCCACACTGGTGCTCCAGATCCACTTTGTCCCGCAGAATCTTGAGGGCTTTGTGTGAACACATGTTGGAATATGAGAACTCTGGGAGAGGCAAAACAAATGAGAAACTGGATTATTCTGGAGGGTTAAATGAAGATGTCAGACTGTGAGAACAAACGGTATTCAGACACTTAAGTCACAATTCAAATGTACGAATTTAATTATAGTGGACAACAGCCTTTTGCTTCTGTTTAAAATGTATCTTTTTATTGTCTACTAAAAAAGTATAAAGCATACAAAATTGTGTTTAAGATTTTAAACAATATTTAGTGCAATAATATTAATATACTTTTTGTTACAGTGTGACTTAAGTGTGTAAAGTACTTTTAAGAGTTACTGTATGTACAGACAGCAGATATTGTACCAGCTTTGAGATCTTCCTCGTCAAATGGGAAGGGGACATGGACAGTTTCACCATGTCCATGCATTCCATGACCCTAAACGGAAACAGTGACATAGTTGTGGTATATCTAAGTATGACAGTTAGTATGACAGTATTACCTCTTATTAAATCTTAACTAAAATGTTTAAGTGTACTCCTCCCTTACCTGA
Source organism: Yasuhikotakia modesta (assembly GCA_036877545.1). Lineage (NCBI taxonomy): Eukaryota > Metazoa > Chordata > Actinopteri > Cypriniformes > Botiidae > Yasuhikotakia > Yasuhikotakia modesta. Next base: position 100,877 of record JBAJNP010000113.1, on the reverse strand, counting down.
ATGAGAACAGCAGAGTGGGTGAGGGCATCATTTAGCATTGTTAGCACATTGGATGTTGGGACGACCCCAGGGTCATGACCCCATGATGTAATAAGCAAACGACCATAGGCCTGAGAAAAAAAAAAATTAAGCATTATTTCACTTACCAACAAATGCTTTAATCTGATTATGTATTTTGTTATATAATGTATATTTCAATTTAGTGTGCATTTTGTTAAAATGACACGTGGTCAACAAATGCCACAGGCTCAACAAATGGCATGTGTTAGGGGTGGGGCTATCTGTTTGTTTGACCAATGGTAGTTCAGTTCTGTATCAGTTCAGCACTTTTTCAGTTGTGTTTGGTGCATAACAATCACAAGACTGACCTGGAAGATCTCTGGTAGCTTCCGAAGCCTAGAGCCCTTAGACAGCAGCAGGGATGGAGGGCCTTGACCAGTGATGTAATACAGGTACAGTTTGAACCAGATGGAGCTGACCTCAGGAATAGCTGGACCGATGTGCTGGAGGACAGACAAAAGTTAAACTATGTCTACTGTCTACTAAAAGTCTACTATGACAAACTATGTCAACTTCCAACCATAATGGGATTTACTCTCCTGGTTAATTTATTCTGCTGGTCTTGTGTTTTAAACAGCAAGCAAAAAAACAGCATGGAAATTCAGAGTTACAGTCTATGTGCAACATTTCATACATGGTGCAACTTTAGTTAAGAAAGAAAGAAACCCAGAGGCACAGGAAAGACCTATTTAGCTTGAATCATACTCTCCAGAGGACAGCGATCTGACTGCTCACTGAGCAAGCACACAGTTATGCAAGTCTCAGCGTTCACACCTCCCTCCCTGTGGCTCTGAATGCTGTCTCCTGGGTGAGCTGAGGCTACCTGAGGCGTGCAGCTGCTGATTGGCCGAATCTCGTTGCTCAGTGGCGCCATGGAAACTAGCAGTTTGTAGTTCTTGTTCAACACACGGCTGCAGGTGGCAGGGTCCAATCCCAGCAGGCTCTCACAGCGGAGGAGGTCCAGAGGCAGGCCTGAGGAGACACAAACGTATATTAATGCCAACCCAGACCCTCCAACATGTGTCTACTTGCACCACTTTATTTTTGGAAGAACATTTTATGCAATGAATATCTTACAGTGATGCAGATGAAATAAGGACACTGATGGAATCAAAACAAAACACCATGGCAGCAATTTATCTCATTAAAATTCAATTTGTTTTTTAATTGTAGAGACAAGAATTATGAATTTTTTTAAGCTACAAAGGGTTAGAGCTCTGAAGAGACTTTTCAATCAGTGGAACTGAAACAAACAGATCTTAATGCTACGTCTAAGAAATTAAATCTAGTTCATAAGTTAAATGTTGTAATGTAGCGTGTTTTTCCACATATCATTGCTTGGAAAGCAAGAATACTTCATCATTTTGATTTATATGCAACAACAAATTGTAATACACTGATATTTACCTCTACTTGATTTAACACGAAGGGACTTCCATTAGCATTTTTAAGTGATTACACAAACAAATAATTGAACAGACAGTCTAAAGAAACCAGTACATGAAAATAAAAATCTAACTTGACAAACCAAATGCTAGTGGAATGAGGATTAAATCAGAGATGCTTAAATATTTAATTCTTTGCACTCTTATTCTCAATACATAATGTACTATATATCATAATATATGGAGAAATATTACTATAATATAATGTATTGTACTGTATAGCACTATATTGTGCTAGTAGCACCTACTAGACACAAACCCTGAGATAGTGACACATACCTATATTTGGTAGGTCAGGGCTCTGATCGGGGGTGAGATCTTTGTTGTAGCGCAGAAAGAGTATTGTGTTCCTGAGGGTCAGCGCATGGTCAAAATACCTCTGGGCCTCTCCTTCAGCAGTGCTCTCCACCTTACAACACCAAACATCTTCATCAGCCTCATCACACAATGTCACCAATATGTCAGAGTGAGACAATGTGGCCAAAAAAATAACTACTGGTATTACGGTGGATATTACAGAAGAAATGCAGCAGCCTTTATGCTGTTATGTGTGTGAAAGAGATGAGAGAGCAGAGCCGAGGAGAAAAACGTGAATGTGTGTGTTGTATAATCAGCCCCTAGCAGTGGCCTCTTTGTGCAACGCAAGGACAGCGTGTCTCTCCACTGTCTCTCTGTCTCCTTTGATTTCAATAATAAATGTATTACCTTCTCCAGTTCCATGAGAAAACTGTCCAGGGTCTCGTCAGACAACTTCCCCACCTCAAACATTGTGACGGCGTGGCTCTTTAAGTTCTGAGACCAAAACAGACAGAAAATGTAACTGACTGGCTTTAAGATTAGTTACAGAATCATAACTTTTTAAACAAAAATTATGATTCTGTTATTTTTAATCACTATTTTCAATTTTAAACATCTTTGTAGGAAAGGGCAGAAACTATACTATAGAAACTATAAGTCATGCCAGTTTTAATTTCTTAGTTTTTTAGTAATTTAAAACTTAGAAAATCATCTTCATTTTATAATTTAACTTTTTACTCAAGAAATAACATAATGATAATATATTTGATAATTAGTAATAAGGATAAACTTCAAAAGTGGACTCTTGATATCAGATATGTAGACAGAATCCTTTAGCCTGTTAGCGAGACACTCACAGGGGAGAGATTGCCCATCATAAGGAAGGCAGTGAGGGTAGAGTCAAACAGGAAGGCAATCCTCTTAGTAGGGGCCACAGGAATACTCAGACTGCTAACGCTAGCTGTGTCTGAATGACAGGAAAAAAATATCACACAGAGTCAATTAAATTCCCATTATTTTGATGTATGTACTGATCACAGCCAGACTAATGGTTAATAAAACACCACAGTGGTGTTAGCTGATGTCTACACGTTGAGTGGAAAAGCTGTGCATGATTTAATGAAAACTACTGCTTTCTCACCCTGGTCCTCCAGGCTGGTAGTGTCTGTATCAGTGGCTGAGGAACCTGCCTCCATCACTGGACTGCCACCTTCCCATGACAAAAGCATCTTCTGGGGGTCCATAGTACTCCTGGTTTAAAGCAAACACATGATGAGCCACATATTTGCATGAGAAATGCCACCAAACAGCAGAAGGTCATTCACACATACTGCGATTTGCAGCGTCATAGTGAACAGAAGTCATTCATGTTTATTAATAGCTTGAAATTTCTGCTGGAATTCATGCACTGATAATCATTCATTTTGTTCATGATCTACTGCTGCAATTTATACTTAAATGTTTTCCATTTTCACTTTTAGCAGTGCAAAAATTGATTTGTTAACAGAATAAGTGAAAACAGCACTAATACTAACGTCTGTCTGTACAGACACACAAACTGTAAAAATCCTCGAATGTAACCTAATAGGTAAAATAAACTATATATGAACTGCCTCCTCAGACTGAGACTGAGAGCTCTAGAAAAACAACAGTTTGGTTTGTTTCTAATGGCCCAAAAGTTAAAGCCTCTTTGTCACTGTTCAGAGATAACAGACAACATACTTGAGTCTATTGACTGAAGGCGCGCTCTTCCATGAAGGATGCAGCTGATCCGGACTGATCACCTGACCCTTTTTGATAGCGAATCCCAGACGACAATACATGGACACAGCATTCTGGGATAAGACAGAGAAAACTCTCAAAACCCAATATTCATTTAACATTCACACAAACATCTGTGTGCACTTTAACGACTATTATAAACATTTACAATATTTATGAAGAAAAAGACAGGCTACATTGTGTTTGAAAAGTCTCCATACACTGGAATAAATCATTTACAGTCGTATCGGAAAACTCTGTAACAGACATTATCTCAGTGATATCTTGCCAAACAACAAACATCATCTTCCATTTTACCTGACAACTACAACATAAAATCCCATTCTTCAGGTAGCCAAACAAATCTGTGGTCATATTCCCAGCATGTTTACATCACAGAATATCCCAAAATTGTTTCGAAGCAGAACAGCAAAGAAAACTGAGGAACTGTCTCATATGGAGATAAAACTCTTGCCTCTTGAGAACGATTGAATGGTATTGGAAAAAGTAGGTCAGGCTAAACGTGAAGTGGGCATCACTTAAATCATGACTCTGTTGCCTCATTGTGTCATAAATTGGCATGAAATTACACAGTCTTTTCAGGTGTATTGATTACAATGGTCATATCTAATGTTGCTTTATTATTCATGAAATTCATGAAATGCATGGAGAGTGAATTTCAAAAAGATCCTAAAACCATTTTTACATTTATTCTTTTGGCAGACTCTTTTATCCAAAGTGACTTACAGTAAACTCAAGTCATACATTTTATCAGTACTTTGGTTCCTGGGATTGAACCCACAACCTTTGCGCTGCTACCGCAATGAGCTGTTGAGCCAAAGGAACACCTAAGGGAGCTACAGGAACATCTATATAATTTGTTGTAACAAAATGAGTGTTTGCTACATGAATAACACCAAATATTTTTGCACCTCCCCGAAATACAGTATTCAGCTTCAGCTACATCTGTATTAATCAGGGCAATGCCATTTTTATTCATCTAAACCAATACCACTGATATGAATACCAATATCACCATTAACAAGTTCCTTTCATTTCTGGGGTTAAAATACATAATTATAGTCATTTTACATCAGAAACCCATTATTAACAATAATCAGGTCTAGACCACAAACGTTCAGATTCTATTTTGTTTATAAAACACGATTAGTCATTTAACAAGACCTATAGTTTAAAGTTCTGTCAAACAGCACAAGCAACCTAATTTGTCTATAATGAGTGTCACATTTAGCCTGATTAGTGAAGTGGAATAACTGCAGATGAAGCCTCATTATCTCTGGTAAGCTCTGCTCTCTCTGTTTGAATGAGGCTGGGACTGAGCGCTCACTGTGTCGATCTGCGCTTTTCACCACTGCTACTAGCGTTCCGATAAGAGAAGTAGTTTTTATTCCATTCAGCTATTTGCTAACATTATTTTTCACTTTGGATGGTATTAAATGCATGCATTATCATGCTATACAAATAATTGTCATTTAGTATTAAAAGAAAAGATTGATTTAAAAGATTGATTTTTTTCCTCTATACAACATCAGTATTTCAGTATATATGATGTCATGAGCCTCTTGTTTCTACAGTGAAGGTTTGAGAAGGGATATCACAACATCACGAACACTGACGCCTGTGTATCTATTCAAATACACTTTGTCATCATCATTTGTGCTAAACAGATTTTGTTAATAAAATGACTGTAGGAAACAAACAATTTCATTCTATTCATCTATTCAAATGTCAATGAGATAATGAAAAGAAAATGTGCCCATCCCATATTAAAATAAATTAAATGGTAAAGATCGTGTCCTTTTAGTCAAGCCAGCTTTGACATTTCCTAATTAGGAAGTTATGGATTTTTATTATGGATCTCATGAATAAGCTTGTTTTCCCCTCAGTCAGATATTGAAAAGGGGCAAAACAGTTACAAAAGAAATGTGTCAACACAACGGTGGTTCAGAGGCCTGCATCATACATTCAAAGAAGGATTCGTTTCACATCCCATCAAAATGCCAAAAGATTCAGAGAAATTGTCTCTCGTTTCTCTAGCCCTGTATTTTGCATCCTGGATTCACCTCCCAGCTATAAACGCACCATTTTAGAGCAAGCGTTCTATGTAAATGGCCTTCTATTTTGTACCCCGCATGACACGTACCTTCACCAGACCCAAGTCAATCTCCAGTACATTAGCCAGCTGAAATGACAAACAGAAAGTGGCATGAGATGACTGAAGACACAACCAGAGTCATTAAAGAGCAGACAGGCAGAACATGAAGAGAAAATATGTGAGTGATGCTGAATGTACCTCAGACACGTTAGTCTGTTCGTCGATGGAGACGAAGATTTTGTAGAGGAGCGTTTCGAAATAATCGCCCTGGACTCTGTTCATGACGAACCCCTCGAGCGGAGGCACTGAGAGACAGAGAGCATGTGGGTGAGTCATGTACCCTAAACGTTTTCCCTGTCATTCCTGCAAATGGATTTGTGATTATCCCATTATCCTTCTTGGATCAATGATGCGCTCGTCCTCTGTTACGTACATTTTGTGGCGGAGTGGGTCTTGGAACGAATGAGATAAATCTTTTTAACAGGGCTGTACCACGCAAACAGCCTTTGGGGCCCACCAGAATACTGACAAATGCAGCTTAAAAACTGCCATTATATTTGATAGTCTGCACCGCTTACCTGATATACAGCTGTCATCTGATATGGGGACATCAAGATATATATAGCCCCGGTTGTACAAACCTGAAAATATGGGGCAGATAAATGTATAGAAATTGCCTGGAGTACGGCATCCATGACAGTATGACAAACAGTAAACATTACTGCAAAAATATTTACATCACTGAGTCAATGACGTATATAATGCTCTGGTATATGTGCAGGTAAAGTATTATAAAAACGCTTAAATGACCTCAGGACACTGACTTTTCTCTACTTCAAATCATTCGTCATTGAGGTGGCCAGACTGATATGAGACTGATATGGTTTTTCTGACACTCACTCAGGACCACATTGTACTCCATTGATCCAGCCAGCTGGGGTCCAGAATCTATCATCTTATCAATGGCTGCCTTCTCTGCCGCAGAGCAGATCTGTAATCATTCCGGCACAATAGAAGTAAAGCTTTAGACCACATACATTTAGATCCAGCTGCAAACTTGAACAACCAAGAGGCTTTTGTCCTCTGATAATTTTATGCGGGAGGGAAAAAATTTATGTGAACGATAATCTGACCCTTTGTTCTAATGCTTTGTTTACTTTTTTAAGTAACCGTTAATGGAATGTTCTAGAAAACATTAAAACTAAGTTGCATTAGGTGTGTAACATATTTTGCGTACCTCAAGGAGTATTGAATGAATTCTAATTAAACACATTCTTAATTTTTCATCATGTATTCTCTAAAGTTTAATAAAGTGTATAAATAGAACTGAACTGAGGAAACATTGATAACTAAATCTGCCTCACCCTGATGTCATCTTCGGTGATGTATCCTGTCTGCACCACCCACCACGGCTCTACTGTGATCTCCACGGGTTTTGCTGGCAGGAGATCGCGAGCCGATTTCCTCCGGAAGAATTTCTAGCCACAGACAGATGCTGCTTAGGCAACAGTGTGAGGTTACCGCTGTGTGTACAAAGAGCTGCTCTCTACGGACTAGATCTTTGATCTTCAAAGGGACGAATGAAACATCCAGATTTGAGAAGCATCTAATGAACATGTTAAAGCTTATAGAGCTTATACAGAAGTCACCTGTGAGATCTTAATTGATCTACAGCATAACAGGAAGTACTTACTTTTGAAGACCTGCACTGGTTCATCAGGTCAATGTACTGGTTTCTGCCAATACCAAGCAGCCTCAGACCTGAAAGGTAAACAGTTAGATTAATAAACATAACAGACTGTAAATACCGAACACCTTTTGTGTGAACACCATGTCCTTGTTTATTCTATGGTATTAATCTTGTATGTTATGTTGTGTGTCGATGACTGTCAAACTACGAATACTATAACACCTGTATTATTGTTGAGGAACATCAATGGACAAATTCTTCTATGGCCTGAATCCTCCCACCCGGACCCTCTGTAGCCTCTTCCCCCCACACACAAAGGCACAGGGTTGTGGGATCATGACACGGGGACAGGCTCGACCGCTACATGTTGGGCATGATGCCAGAAACTGTGGGGTGAGCTCTGAAGGGCAGCGTGAGCAGCTTCACTTCAGATGAAAAGATTAGATTGTGACACCCAGGCATAGCCTGCTGGCTACCTTCTGTCTACCCAACCTAAAGCGCATGTTACCCCTGCCACAGGGCAATAACACCCACATGCAACCACAGGAGCTAAATCTGGCAGTGTACAGTGGATGTATGTAAACAGCTTTATTGGTTGCTCTTTACTGTGCATTTGTGAATTTAGTTTGATGTTTGGAATTTATGCCAATGGTTTTTCCAATCAAAAAATGTAACAATTGAATTACTGTATTTTCACAATTACTGTAAAAATGTATGCTGTTTTTTACAACCTTTTTACACTGATCAATAAAAATGTAAACATTAAAACAGATCTCTACAAAGTGAGATCCAAATAATTAATTGTAGTATTTAGCTGTAGTATTTTAATAAATCACATACAGCAGTTAATTATTAATCAATTGTGTATAGCCTGGTGCTGTAAATTGATTGGTTGCAAATATATTGCATATTTTTTATGAATAATGGAAGCCACCAGGAGACACGTATCAGTTGCTCAAATTACAGAGACTGTACGTATAACAACTGTTGCCTGAGTGCAGTGACAAAAGAGACAGCTACTCTTTATACAGGCATGTGAGCATGTCCAGCTGGAAGAAAGTTCCAGGTCTGACATGCCCAAAATAGGCTTTCTGACTATCAAACTAAGTGCTGTGTTTGCTTTGAGTTAAACACTGTGCATCATCAGAAACACACTGTCTCCATTGTGAAGCACAGCTCTGAGGACATCATGCTGTGGGGATGCTCACCTGCTTCAGGCCCTTGTGAGTATGGAGGTCAAATGGGGGAAAAGAATGGGAAAACATATAGATTCTGGATAATAAAATACCTGTAAATTACCTGCAAAATACTTGCAAAGCTCTGTTTACCAGCAAGGCAATAGCTTTTTGCCTAAAGACATGTGGAATGGCTTTGAAAAACAATAGTAATGTCTGAATATACTAATGCCTTATTAATACTGTCCACTTGTGCAACCTGACTGAGCTTGAACAGTTTTAAAGAAGAATAAAATAGCTGTGGCTAGATGTGCTAAATACTTCAATATTTATACTGACACAATACAAAATGTAATACATTTGACCAAGCCATATAATTTTTATATGAAAGAAAAGTTCTTCTGTTGATAAGTGTCCAAAAGGCAGAATAAAACCCCTGAGGCTTCATGCTATAAAACATGAAAATTTCATTTTATGTGTACTGTATGAATGAGTGGTCACATTACAATGTAGTCTTCAACCCAATTCTACATCCATATAAGATTTTTTATATAAATCCCCATAGGATGTAATTACACCAGCACAAGTTTTCCATTTGAAGAATAAGAAATGCAGGCAATTGAACAGGCTTGAAACCATATTCACATAAACATGTTCTACAATCCCATGCTATATTCTTCCCCACAGATTAGACCAAACAAAATGTGATGGGTTCTTACTGTTCTTCAGTCAAGTGCATGTAGACCATGATTGCTCATCACAGTGATTGCAAAATTCAAAGAATGAATAATCCATTCATAAGAAAGCTGAAGCTGGACTATAGTCCAAGGTCTAAACACAAATGTATGTTGGCTGTTTAAACATGATTTTAAACCTTTTTTGTTTTCTATACAATAGATAATTTTGTGTATCATGGACATAAAATGCTACTAAACAAAATGTAAATGTATTTAAAGGTTCTTTGTTGATATTTAATGTACTGATAGCATAATAAGTTTCACTAATCAACAGTGTAATTTCAATGGTCACACTTTTTAAACTCAGTAATGGTTTCTTAGTAACTGGATTCGCTGGCTACACAAAAAGAAACAGTTCTCAGTTAGCAATGCTAATGTACAAATATCTCACTCATAGACGTATGAGACACACAGGAGGACAATATAATCCAAAATTTGTCTGCTCAAGTCATTTCAGAATGTCCACTCCATGTACAATATGGTTTTCTTTATGTTGTCTTTCTTCAATACTGCATCTTTGAAATATGTAGTCACAAGTCCACTTAATTTAACTCACTAAATTTTAACCCAGCAAACTTTTAACCCAAGTGCTTTTATTAAAAGATTTACTTTCAGTGGGCAGAGTAGTTCAGTGGCACTGAGATTGAATGAGCACTGATGGAGTGTCTCTTGTGTCTTGTGGCCTTGTTAGTGTGCATGAGCAGTCAGCAACAGAAGCAAATAACAAATCCCTGTTCAGACAGGGAGGGAACTTACAGTCAGCAGCAGTGAAGTTGGGCAGCGAATCATAACTCTTCTCACAGTTCATGATGTCCTAAATGAAAAGAAAAAAAAATCGCTTCTGTAACGGAGATGGCAAAGTACCTGCCTATTGACTGTTCTGGTATGAAGAAGACCACCAACACACTATATCAAACATTTTACAAAGCATACTGGTTTTGAATGTATTAAAATAAATGTGTAATTCTAAAACTAAATTTACAAATCATAAAATAAATTATTTTAAAGCTCCTTTTAAACATCAGTTGAAGTCTTATAGGTGGACCACAGATTCTTGGACCACAGATTTAGATTAAATATATTTACAGCAGTTTATTAGTACGCCAACACACGAAGTTTAGAGGACACAAGATGACCATGCTGCAATTCAGTCTACACATAATATTGTGAGCAGACTCACTGCAAACTTTTCCCTTGATTGTCCAGCTATTTTATGAGGTGCATGAGTCATGCTGTAGTCCTCATAAAACACTATCTGTTCCACAAAAGCACCTGCCTGGCAGAACTTCAACAAAAGCAGAACTTCAACAATAGAGTGACAATAATAGGGTGTACAATCCTTTTCTACCACAACTATTATTACAGGAAAAACACTTGTGTGCTTTCAGACTAGACCAATAAAACGCTTGGAAGGCAGCCCGAGTCCCCATGTTGTATATTTCACAGAATCAGTGATAACTAGAGGAACTGCAAAACAGAGTTTGTTGGGACAGCTGTAAGAGAATACTATATATCTGGTATTTTTCCAACACATTAACCCCAATGGTGTTCAGGTGGGCAATGGTGGTTCAAGCCTAGCATGCATAATTTGGATGCATAGCCAGCCCCCCCAATCTGCCCAAAGTGTTAAGTTATCTGTACTAATACAACATTAGCTAGAATTTTGAACAAACCTCCATGATGCTAATGTAGTAGGAGAAGGGGGTGACCCGCAGACCCTTGACCATGATGTCAGACAGGTGGTAGGGGTACAGCATCAAATGATCTCGGCTGTACTTCAATAACTCTTCATAATACTTGCGTTCATCCTTCTTCACATGCCTGACTGTTAGAGAACAGAATGTTTTTTTAACAGTGTTAAAGAAATACACAATGTTATCACAAAAAGTCTAACAATCTATTAACAAAATCTTCAATGTGTGCCAAGCAAGTGCAATCCAAAGATGGAGTAGGGGACACAGACAGTCTGGCATATTGACAGAATGAATGATAGTCTATCAGTTGTGAAAGAGAAAAGTAATATAATTCTGAATTAATCTACAGCTTACCTAGGTTATTGCGGAAGCGTAGCTGGTTTCGGATACTGTACAAAAGAACTTGCTTGTCATACTCACGCTGTGAGTTTCCAAGACTCTATTAATAAAGCAAGAAAAATGACATTACATTGATTGTAATTATTTCTCATTTCATGATCTGAACTAATATTGGCTTTTGAGTTACGTATTATAACTTATATATAATATATATGTAATGGAAGAAAACAAAGCACAAGAAAAAATAAACAAAAAGATGCATTTTTATAGATAAGAAACAATGGTCATGTAAATATATTCAAAAGGTAAATGGTTAAATTTGATTGACACACACAATTGACAGCATCTGTTTCATTACCACAAAACACAGAGACGTGTTTAGTCATGCACACACAATGAAAGTCAATAGGGCAAGTGTTTTCACGGATGCCTCTTGGAGTTGTAACTTACATTTAACATATGAATTGTCATATAAACTAGACTACGCATGATAAGTTAACGTGAGGGTCTGTTTGACAGTACTACTTATGTTAACAGATTAAACTGAAACGCGTACATCCATCTTTGTGTTGGGTTCAATTTTAATCACTCATTAACATTCTCTGTTAATGCATCTCAGTAGGAAAAGATTTGGGCCAGTGTCCTGCAGAGAAACCCGATGTGTGTGTTTGCAGATGAATGAATGAGATGAATGGCAGAATCAGGGTAGATCATGATGCAGGTCGGACAGGCAGTGATGCTGTCGAAAGCGTGTTACTCCAGGGGAAGGGTTTGATCTGCCATGTGTGCTGTGTGTTACTGTACCTGTTTGACGTTTGCTGGCAGCTTGTTCCAGGGGTAATTCTGCCTGATGTGAAATTCAACGTCCGTGTTCATTGCTGGTCTCGAGCTCCACGGTTATTCCCAGACAGAAACGGGCTTTCGGGTAAGTCCCGGACGACTATACCCTCCCGATACTAATTCAATGATAAGGCAGCGTTATGCTATTAAATAATTACTGTATGGGTATTATTTACCGTTGTCAGTCTTAATGTACTTCCTTGTTGTATTTTTAAGGACGCCTTCGTCACGCTGCTGGCCATGTACGTCACATCCGCTCAGCGCGTGACATAATAGGATTAGTTCAGTGTGCAGAATAGAATCAAAGTGTACGAGCCAATGAAAATAAATGAATCTCAATGACAATGAAACACGAAATCATGCTAAGTCGTTGAACAACACTGTTAAAAGTGTTTTTTTGTATCTATAACCAGTTTTTAGACAATTATTGGAGAGCCCATATTCACATTATTTACATTATTTGTTTTTAACTTACATAATACATAAAAGAGCATGTAAGAATTTATAAATATCTTTAATTGGATAGTTTGGTCTTCTGAAACAGGTGGTGTTAACCACTATAAGCTTGTTTATGGTACTAGGTATGCAGTACAGTAGACAACCAAACACAGCTGTGTGCACTATGCATCCTACAGAGGGGATGCTAAAGATGATGTTCTTTTTCCGACATTCCGGACTCTGTGGTATTCTGTGACTGTCATACAATCTGCCTGGGTGCACGCTTGTTTTTCTTTCCCTGCATGACAGTAATTCATCTTCTCCCGGCACGCAGCTGATGATAGGTCTATAAGGAGCATCGGCAACACAGGCAAGGAAAGAACTGCAGGCAAAGATGAGAGCAGAGAGTGTGTCACATTTCTTTATACACTCAGGGGTACCTGCTTCTGATAGTGATGGGCCATAACCATATTATTTATTCTTAAACTCTTATATTTGTCATGTGTGCTGTACCAGAATCAGTTCATCATTCAATCAGTTCAAGTTATTAAATCTATTTATTCATGTTGTTTATGTATATTTTATTGGACACAAGCCATAGCGGTCTGGTCAGGATCCAGTATGGCAAGTTAAAATGATGTTGTGTGTCTATTATATCATATATATAATCTTCATATTGTAGATAATTAATCTATTATATCACATATAATCATATATAATACATATCATAGATAATAAACATCATAATACTGCAGTGGCAGGTAATTAGCAATATTGTGATCTTCTCTTTATCTCCTCATTCAAAAGGCAAATCAAGTTACCCAGGCCCAATAGTTCAGCTGTTCACCTCAATCAGCCCAGCCATCACCACTGCACTAAATTTACCAGCTTCCTGGGTTACACAAGCCTGCCAAAGGGGTGTGCACGAACCCTCAACCTTTGCTTCTGTCCCTGGATAAGCTGGACTCTTCGTCTCTGCCATAGTAAACACAGAAAGAACACAGTGCACGGCCCACCACTGTGGGAACAAGCATGAGGAGAGTCACATGTGAGGACAACAGCAGCCATCCAGACTATTCTAGTAACTGGAATGCACACAGCGGCCTCATGGCAAACTTGAGACCTCCCAGAGCCCCCATGCCCACCATCCACCATGTGGCTGTTTTGTGTTTGAGAGAGATATTCGGGAGAAATGTGTTTGTTTTCAAGAAGCTGAACTGTGGAAGATTTTGTGCAGATTCATTGGAGTGTAAAGAGCAAACAGGTGAGTTCAAAAGCTTATCCTGCCGGGATAATGGTTGTCTGACTCTCTGTTTTTGCCAAGATGATCAAATTAATCAAATGCTCTATTGTACAGATTGCAAATTCTAATATAGAGCATTTAATTTTAACTGTCAGAATACATCTATTAGATCCTTAATTGTCCTGGTAATGCAATACAGCTTTCAGACTTATTATTGATATTTAAATCATTTCTCAAATCTGTTTTGTCATTGTACTTTTGTTCCACTGTGATTTATTTGTGCAGTTTGCATTTGAAAGGAGTTTTAGATGCTTTTGAAACGGATTGATGTGACATTCAGGTTTAATTGTGCTATATTTTAATGATCTAACAAAAAATAAAATATAGAACTTTATTTATTTAGACAATTAATTTGGCAATTGAGTGTTTTTGTAAAGTGTCTTAGAAATATGATACATTGTCCTTTATTTCGGAAAACATTCAGCCCTGTTGTGGAGTCAAAATAGGAAGAAGAAACAATTAACATCTTAAAATAGGTGTCAGACGGACTCATGTGATCTGGCATGAAATAAAATCAGTAGCTGTCTCTGGGGTGATTAGATGACTTAGTGTGGATAATAGCCTCGTGAAATGCCCCTGTCTAAACAGGCTGTAAATGGCAAACCTACAGATGGGATTAGAAACAGCTGGAAATGATACAACTGCATTGATAAACCTAGCTTTGATTGGAAAATGTTGCTAAGTGCTACACATGGACACATTAAAATGATTTAAGAGGCTTTGGAATAGAATGTTATGTTGTCACACTGTAAATAGAAGTGATAAAGTAACAGAGATAAAGATTAAAGGGTGGAAAGATTGTATGGTAACTATGACAACAACATAACATGACTCAATGGTAATGTCAGGTTTATTTGCTAAACAAATGACAGATTAAAGTCAGAATCACATTCTTGGTTGTTGAAGTTACACAGGAAAACAGTTGAATAATAATTTAATAATTCTTCTTATCCTTTGCAGTATGGCTGGAACATCAGTTGAGATCTTTCCATTCAAAGACCAGGAACTCCCCAGCCACCTCCTGTTTCAGTTGAACGCTTTAAGACAAGAGCAGATCTTCACTGATGTCATCCTGTGCACTGAAGACAAGGAGATCCCATGCCACAGGAATGTATTGGTCTCCAGCAGCCCGTACTTCCGTGCCATGTTCTGCAGCAACTTCCGGGAAAGCAACCAGGCTAGAGTGGACCTGAAAGGCATAACTTCAGAAGTCATTGAGTGTATTGTGGATTACATTTATACTGGAACAATCACCATCACCATGGAGTTTGTGTTGCCCCTGATGCAGGCAGCCTCCATGCTGCAGTACGGGAGGCTGTTTGAGGCCTGCTCCATGTTCCTCCAGGAGCAACTCAATCCGGACAACTGCCTGAGCATGATCCGGCTCTCAGAGATCCTCCATTGTGAAAGCTTAAAAGAGAGAGCGAAGGAAATGGCTGTACGCTGTTTCTCTGATGTGGCTGCTTCTGAGGACTTCTGTGAACTTTCACTTCCTGAGCTTATGTGCTATCTGGAGGATGACAGGCTGTGTGCTGAGGAAGAACAGGTGTTTGAAACTCTTCTGGCTTGGATCCACCATGACCCCTTCTCAAGGCGTGGTGCCATTCATGATCTCTTTAAGAAGGTCAGATTGAGATACATCCATCCAACATACCTCTTTCAGTTCATTGCAAACGATCCGCTCGTCCAGTCGTCAACACTGTGCACTGAGATCATCGAATCTGTGCGACGTCTCATGTTTTCAGTTAGCACCAAATGTGCTCGTGAGTTGAAGCCTCTCTGGACCACACCACGACGCTACACCTGCCATGAGACCCTGGTGGTGGTTGGAGGACGTAAGAACAATGAACAAACGTCTCGGGAGGCATTCCTCTATGACGAGCGGACACAACGCTGGCAGTGGCTAGCTAAACTACCCCTAAGGCTGTACAAGGCAGCATATGTCTGCATCCACAGCATTCTGTATGTGGTGGGAGGGCTTAGCCTAAGCCTGGTGTCTGGAGAAAGTGCTGTGAGTGCCACAGTGTACACCCTCTCATTGAAGACAAACCAATGGAGGACTGCTGAGCCAATGCTGGAGCCACGTTACGCCCACCAGAGCGTGTCCTACCTTCACTTCATCTTCGCTCTTGGAGGGATAGGGCCAGACAAACAGATCTCCAATACAGTGGAGCGCTACAACAGCATGTTTAATCAGTGGGAGTTCATGGCGCCGATGCCCACGGCAGTCTTGCACCCTGCAGTTGCTGCTAACGATCAGAGAATTTACGTGTTTGGAGGTGAGGATGCCTTGCAGAATCCAGTAAGACTAATACAGGTAATAGAGATACTTCTGACACATTCTACTAACTACCATACGTTGCTTGTCTTACAGTCTTGCAGGAACAATACAAATGCTCTTGATCTCTCTTAGGTTTATCACATATCCCGGAATTTGTGGTCTAGACTGGAAACCCGGACAGTGAAGAATGTCTGCGCACCTGCTGCTGTCATAGAGGACATGATTTATATTGTTGGAGGTGAGACTGGAATACTTTGCTAGGATCATGTATTTATTCTGACACAAAACGCTGAAAATCTGTTGAAGCTAATATAACATAAATGCTATTTAAAGTCAACCAAAACTAAAATAGAAATGCATGACAGGTGGCTGGGTGGGAGGGGTTGAAAATAGCAGCCAAAGGAAAAGTTGTTTCAGTGGCAGAGAAAGTTACTATGTAAAGTTAAAATGATCAAAATCTAATAGGAATGTTTTTTACAAAAGTAAACAGATTTGAATAGTGGTTCTGTGGGCCTGCATTTGAAGCTGTCTTGCTCTAAGACAATTACAATTACAAAATGCCCCCAAAATACCTTAAAAAGTAAAATAAATAACTTAAAAAAACATTCTTTTTTAGGATACACAAGAAGAGTCATCGCCTATGACACCAAAGCCAATAAATTTGTGAAGTGTGCAAACATGAAGGAGAGGAGAATGCACCACGCGGCCACAGTCATCAATAACAAACTCTATGTAACCGGAGGGCGTTTCCTCAACGGTCATGATGTCATAGAGGATTCAGACTGCTTTGAGTGCTATGATCCTAAAACAGACATGTGGACTTCTAAAGGCTCTTTACCATACAAGCTGTTTGATCACGGGTCACTGTCTCTGATCTGTGTCTCCAACCGTCCCAATCCACCATGACTGCTCAGAGGATCTGACACCGTCTGGGCATTCTGCTCAATCCCCTGCTCATGAATGGAAATGATAAATGGGGCCACAGCTGAGACTGGTGACCGTCTGAGGGATTGTTGCATCCATTTGTGGGCCAGTATATCTCAGCTGTGATTTTGGTGGTTGTTGCTGGTGAGAGATTTGGATTAAAGATTGGAAGTCTCAACAGACCACTGGGACATTAAAGCAAATTGTCACATTTACACAATATACAGCTGTCCCAAAAATCCTGATCAAAAATAACTATCTTCCCCTCATACAATGACTTGAGCAAGCTAAATTATGTTAATTGTGCCTTGTTAACCTGAGTTCAACTAGTCCAAGAGAGAGATGTAGAACCTAGAATCAAAGGGACATGGTGAAATGCAAAGATCATTCCTTTAAAACCACGGTCAGTTCCAAGTATCATGGAGGACATTATACTTGATTCCTGCATTTTTTATTTGTGGAAAAATAGCTTTGATCTTGAAACATGAAATTATGATTTCTGAAAGAACCATCAGGGAATTGTGCTCACCAGCATTATGTTGATCACTAAAGCCCAGTGGCTTTGGTTTGAAGCATCATCTTGTCTGCAAACTCCATTAAGAAATAAAAGACAGGAGCTTGAAAAGCCCTGACATCACTTAAGAGACGTGCATTGAGGACCAGTGCATAGAAACTCTATGCTGTTCATTGCCTCATATGATATGCTGCTTGAGAATTGTTTACTCAATGTCTGGTGACCTTCTCTTTAATGATTAAACAATATACGTTTTTTCTATTGCATTAGACTTCTGCAATAAAAGGCTGAAGAGATTTTAAAAATCAACAGGCCATTCAATCCTACAATAGGATCGATTCAACTTAGTCTTCATTGCATTTTACAAAACACAAGAAACAAACAACTTTCTATTACATACCAGGCGTGACAAAAAGAATATGACCAAGAAATGTCCGACGTAAACAAAAACACAGCTGGTCTCAAACCAGAACTCATCACTATTTGTTCCCCAAGTTTAGAATGTACTCCCCTAAAGCGCAGATAGCTCCTGATAACTGTTGTCATGGAAACCACCAATCAGACAGCAGGACAGCATAATTTTTTATAAGCATCTTCTCAGTGTAGCGTTCAGTCTCGTGGATTCAAACCCATTGGTTAAAGAACATTTTAAGTGAACATTAGTGAGGATATGTTTTTAAATCATGTACAATTTAGTTTATGTATAATACAATATAAAAGTCTGTAAAAAAGCTCTTATGTGCAATGAAGGTCTGTTTGGCTGTATTATTTTAATTTGGATAATGTCATTATTGTTTCTGATCTGTGGACTTCTATGTCAGTATTACTATGCAGTATTTCAAATTAAAGGATCTCTATGATGTCTCTATAACATTGCTGTGTCATCTTCTGCCTGTGTAATAAAGAACCAACTTATAACCCTCTTACTCAGGCACAGCAAATATTTTTCAGAAACAGTGTTCTGTTGCCCTCTGCAGTTATTATCTAACCATTCAAAGGTATTAGGCAATATGCAGTAATAGTATCTTGTTATATTGTTATATCTTTAATTACCTTTCAAAGAAAAAAAACTAACCATGTATTCATATAGCAGAATGATTATACCTGATGAACTGCTTTTTACACTGTTTCAGGCTCTTTAAAAATATAAAATATACAGTCTAGATATAAAGTCTAGATATTAAGCTTTCCTGCCCTCTACTGGAGAGCCGAAGTACTGCCAACAACCCCCTAAGTTAACAACAACGGATGTTGTCTTTAATATAGAAAATGATACATAGACAATATTATTCGTTTGAAAATTAGTCTGCTATGAAATTGGCAATAGTATAAGTTTACATTTCAAATGTTTATTTATTGGACATTCTCTCCTTGTTAAAAAACAGATTCCATCATGCACACTGATCATTCTGTGGGAGGCAGTACAGTCAGAAAAAACATCAACAGGCCTGTTTATGTAAACTATCATATGGGTGCATGTTTTAAAACATAAATAATCCTTCTATAGCTAGACAACAGTAGCTTTGTATTGAGCCGTTAAGTTCTGTTTGAACGTAACAGTGGATGCTGCAGTATAAATTATTTATGAAGTGTTAAGACATCAAACCATTTATGAGGTTAAGCAAAAGTGGCAAATTTGACATGATTTTTTTTGCAAAACAAGAAAAATAAAATAACTATTTTTAATATAAATCATATTATAACAATAAAGTAATTTTAATATAAGTAGATCAGATGAAATTTGGATATACAGCATGTACACAAACATATCTTACAAAGGTTACCTCCTATCTGAAAGACAACTGATTTCCCCTTTAGCCCCATCACACACCTCCAGGGTTTCTGTGTTCATCAGGGCCCAAGACACGTATTGCTCAGAGGATTCTGTTTTGGCACGGGTGATCAATTCTGTAAGAAACACTACAGTTTTCAGTATTCACTCTAAAAAACACATATTTTCCCCCATCTTTGACTAAAACCTCAAAAACATTGGACAGAAGAAAAATATATATCTGTAATGATCTAAAACCTCATTCATTTGGAACGTGCCAATATCACAGCAGCATTTTTAACAAACAATAAAAATGAAACATTTGGTAAGACTTAAAGTTGGATTGTTGACTGAGTTAATCTACAGTGTCTCTTGGTCTGTCGGCGGGTGATTGGTTCCAGGGTAAGCGAATGCCTATTTACATCTATAATATTCAGGCTGATAATACAACTTAATATTTACATACAATTGCTGAGTTCCAGTTTACACACTGAAAAATACATTCAAGCCACATGCTTTTAAGTGCTCAAAGTAGCCTTCTGTTTTCTCTTTTCATTACTGAATGCATAATATCTCTTTCCATAATCTCATATCATGAATTCTATTCAAGATTATTGTGTTTTGTGGGGAAAACCGGTCAAGTGTGTTATATACTACATTCCACAGCATTAATAACTGAAACTCCTACATTTCCTGAGACGTCTGGTGCTTAAGAACTCATGCTGGAAGAGGGACGGCTTTATTCCTTCACCTCTGGCACTTTTAAATGGAAAAAAGGGGAGAGGTATTAAAGGTACACTCATCTAAACAGAGCTTACAAGACAATCCTTGCATAACCAGCTAATTTCTGTCTGGCATCTGAACTGATTTACCGGCCATCAGGACTGAAGCATATGCAATGAGTCAGAAGGGTACAAACAGAGTTTTAATTGGACGATCACACCATGACAGTTCCGAGCACTTTGGATCTGATAACAAGGCTGGGAATCGTCCTAAACTTCTTTGATAGTCCGTTCTGATGGCCTGTAGTTTGAAGAACTGCTGGACGACATGTAGACAGAGTGGGTTCGGCGATGCAGACGAGCACGCTTGATGGACTGGTTGCGTTTGCTGTTGGTGATGATGTCATTTATAAACTTCCTGCAGTCCACACAGACGTCCATGCTGCTCCAGTCTTCTGTCAGCTGCTCCGGCAGCTCCTGCTCGTCTCTGGAGGATGTGCGCTCGCCGGGCTTTGACAATCTGAAAGAAAAAGAAATAATTCTACTGGCAACACTTACAAAATGTACCTGTGGTACCAACGTGCACATACTTCTTTAAAGGAAACCAGCTATGGTATTACAATACTATTATTAATTCCATTATCACTGAAATATTATACTTTGTTGTTAGTGAAACAACAATATATTATACCATAAATACTAATACTAATAATAACTCTAAAGGCATGCTGACAATATGTTTTGTTACAAACAAAACTGTTTTAAAGCCACAATATATAACATTTTAATTTAAGTAATTATACAAGTACATAGATCATCAGAACATATTAATCATATAATGACCTAGATATTTTTACTAGTTGTCTCTTCTTATTGATCCCACTTTAAACAATATCATAAACACTAATGATACAAGTGTCCTCAGGACTGACAGTGCCATGCAGCTCACCTGGACACTGAGCGCTGAAGGCTGTGACGCTTGTGGCCAGACAGAGTAGAGGAAGACTTCTCATGCTGGACTGACTCTTCAGCATCATTCTTGGCCAGAATACTGGGGCCCAGAGAGGAGATGGGCAGGGTGGCGTGGGGCTTAGAGGGCAACTTCATCTGAGGTATAAACAATTAGGTCATTAACAAACTGAAGACTTATTTCAATGCAAAGCAATAATAAAAGTAAGTTCTATTTACCTTTTTACAACACTGTGAACAAACAGGCCTATAAGAAAGAAAGAGGTAAGACGTAATTTGCATAATCACTATGCTGTGTTCCTTATTGTGAAAGTCAGAAATAAAAGGCTCCACCCACCTTTTACAAAACTGGCAGGCGTAGGACCAGGTAAACAGGGAGAATTTCTTTGTCCGACATGAGAAGCAGAGCTGGGAGGAGAGGTGGCAAAATTAATGAAAAGCGATACACATGTAGAACGACACAAAGCTTTTAATTTGAGTGAACTGTCCCTTTAAAACACCCTACCTTTCCTTTCTTCAGGGCATTATAGACGTCTTTGTACTGCTGGAATTTCTCCAGCTCAGCTTTAACCAGAACCTGTCTGATGTGCATCACCTCCTCCACAGTTAGAGTGAGGCACTCAACCGGGTAGCAGAACTCCTCCTGAAACGCACACACACTGCATTCACTGACACGCAATAGGATGCAACACATTTATATTAACATACATGCATAAGCCACGCCACGATGGAGAAAGATGATGCAAAACCACAATATACAAGCTAGACTTCGTCTCTGCAGGATTCCACCCTCATAAACAAGCAACACCATATATAGCAACATATAAAGCAGCACAATGGAGATGGAAAGAGCAAAACATTTTAATGATTAACATGGAATGTTAAACTCTCTGTTTATGTTGTTATGCAAGTTGAGCCACAATTGGTTAATCCTTGTATGTAAACGTGATGTATAAAGACGAACAATATTCCTAATGTGGTTACAATAATGCATGTACCCCGGGGGGGTGCTCACCTAAATGCACCTTAATAGGACAGAGTGATACAAACCTACATAATACAAAACAATAAAATCACCAGTTTCTACATTGCTGGCTCTTTCATTTATCTCGCATAATATAGTAACAAACTCAAATCAATATTTTACATTTATTTTGAATGTATTGATAATGACTAATGTAAATGGCTGACTGTACTGACACTGTACTCAACATTCAGTTACTTTATTATTATTTGAATCTATAACACTCACACTTGAACTCCTGCATCATTTAAAAGCAGGAAGTCCGTTAAGCACAATTATCACCACGTTCTGTTAGTAAAATCATTTAAACTGTCGGCTCAGTAACTGGTACTGATTACAATATCAGGCTGTTTATTAGTGTTCACTATTATGGCCATGCAACACTGTGCAACATGACTGACTAAACCAGCTCACTGCAGATGAAATGATGATGAAATGGCTCCTCAAAACAACATTACAGAATACATAAAGTAAATTACCTTATTTTGTGTGGACCGCTTAAGCAGGAAAGGAAAGGAGAGCAATTTCAGCTCTTTATCTGTATCACCATAAAACTTGAACATAGTGTCTCTGTCTATAAATGTTTACATGTGTTGTCCTGAATAAAGTCTGAGATGAACAAATTTATAACCGTTCAAAGACCTTACAGACGGATTTCTTAATCGGCTCTGAGCAGTTACTGCGATGTATGTGTGCATCTTATCTGAATATGTGGTTAAATATAGATTGTAAGGCAGTAAAGGCATTATGTTATGTCCACGCTGCAAAATGTTCTTAACTAAATCTCATATGGTTTATCTGAGAATGGTTCACTTTTTTGCTATATGGCATGAATTACAGAAATGTAGCCTTTAAATAGGGTTGTGGATTGAAAACTGCAGCGCAAGCTCTTTTAAAACATCCCCTCTCCACATTTAGAAGTGCCAATACTGCAGGAATCTTGATTATTTATTCACAAGATGCAGGAAAGCTAAGTGTATCCACTGTCATTTAATTACTATGCACTAAATTACTCAACTATAGTATCCTGAGCTCACATCTCTTCCATCAGGACAAAAGCAGCAAGTTTAATATACAGATTTTTGTAGTTAAAGTTTGTGTTACAGTTAATGTAGAACATACCAGAGATTTGGAGTTCTGTCGAGATGGAGGCAGAAACGGCTGTAGGCTTGTAGGATCTTCCTTCTCTATTGAGTGTCTCCTCTGAGGAGCTGTTTGACGTTTGTCGGGCTGAGGTGTGGAAGATATGGGCAGAAACTGTGGAGAAACTGTAGGAGACCAAACAAAGAACATGAGGATCACCTAAATTCATGAGAGACTAATGTTCTGAACATTTAATGAAGGGTCTTTACTCTTTTTGCTCATGACAGATTCAGGAGATGTGTCCTCCACCACTGAGGTGGACATGCTGGAGCTGCTGTCTGATTTCTGAGTTATTTGGTCCTCCTACAGAAAAGAAGTCACGACAGCAGAAAAACACGTTCAGAGATTTCCAGGCATTTCCAACATCTACAATTCTTACTCATTTGTGGCTATACCAGGAAATAAAACACCCACATCAGAATCGGAGCTGTCCAGCTCAGCCAGCGTTGGCGCCTTCAACAATCTCTTTCTCTGCGTCATTGGCTGGCCATTCTGGGGGCTCTGAGCTGGTGATGTGCCATTGGCGAGAGACAGTGAGCTGACGGCCAACTTTCGGGGTCCATCGGGGAAGTCTGTGTGTGGGAGGGCACATTGTGGACATAATTAGATCCCAGTCAGGAAGCCAACACCATACACATTAAAAAACTAGGGTTTTTTCACACTGCATCCAATTTCAATCTGTTTCAGACCTTGTTCCAGACTGTCTTCTTCATGAGTTGCTAAGAAATAAAACTGGTCCATTTGTTCAGACAGTGTAGCCAGTATTTCTGCATTTCTGCCATAGTAATGACCTAAGCATCTTTAGCACAAACTAAACTCCTCTACAACAACTGAGCACTGTCATTATGCAAAAATGCATGTCCCATGACAGACCTTTGGTACTAAATAAGAGCAAACTCCTCGATTCATTCACATACTGTTTATTGACGTTAAATACACATCATGGTTTTGGAATTTAGCAATGAAAATAACTGACACTGATGAGTCCAATTCATGAAAAGTCTGACTGCTGTAACTGACTGACAAACCATGATTAACATCACATTCACATCATGGGACGTGGAAAGCCAGAATTCATAGAAGTTATGTATAATTATATTAGAAATATCTCAAGCCAACCTAAATCACATACAACACAAGGCACTTTCACAAACAGAAAACACACCACACAATCAGCACTGTACAGTCAAAATACAATAAACAACCAATTGCAAAGACCAACCAGTTTTGCACTACAGCCATAATGCAGTATTGTACTGTATATTTATACAATTTTAAAAAAGACTTGGCTATATTTCTATTTTTAGAGAATATGCTATGCGAGGAAAAGCCCTTATTTTAGGCTCAAGTGAGATATTTGAGGACAAAGGTTCAGTAGAAAAACAGACTAAACATTGCAGCATATGAAATATTGATGCATGCAGAATAAGGGTTACATAAGCCCTCTTAAACCAGACTAATCCTCATTCAGAAATAAAAAATGAATTCTGGGAGTTCTGCTGTTTGCCCCCTCAAGTTTTGCTGTGATTCACACATACACAAGTGCTCTGAGTCCAGACAGGAAGTGAGGTCAGGTCGTAATGCTTGCTATAGAAATACTTTACCTGGACTTCTGAACAAGTCCTGCGGGGTGCTCATGCTTTTCCCTGCGCCTAGAAAGGAACATATTCTTCAATATGATCCCTCAGACAACAGAAACACAAGACTTGACTTCCCACACAGGACAATCACATTGTGAGTCAATATAGGACTGTGATTATTCTCCAACATTCACAGCTCGACCAGAGACAGCATCATTAAAGACTCGTTCTGGGACGGATATCAGCACACAGAAGCACAAACACGGTGTGG
Organism: Yasuhikotakia modesta; assembly: GCA_036877545.1. Taxonomy (NCBI): domain Eukaryota; kingdom Metazoa; phylum Chordata; class Actinopteri; order Cypriniformes; family Botiidae; genus Yasuhikotakia; species Yasuhikotakia modesta. Next base: position 75,783 of record JBAJNP010000113.1, on the reverse strand, counting down.
TCACAAAAACGCAGCAGCTTTGACAAGGGATTAGCAGGATTTGGTGGTGGAGAGAACAGCAGGAGGAATTACAGAGGAATGTCCAGTGGACACAGCCAGGAACCGTTGCAGCAGATGCACATATGCCAAGGGCCACCACTAGTATTAATGGGGCCCAGGTTAGAACTGTAAGAATAGGGCCCTTGCCCTTGAACAAGTAGCAGTGTAAAGACACGCTTACCTGCCCTTCTTCATCACAAAAACCCCTTAATACTATGCTAGGGTATCATGTATTATAGGACCTGCTGTTAATTATTGCACATACAGAAAACAAGGGGACAAGAGTCCACTAGGGGGCCTCAGCAAACTTCTTGCCATATAAGGACTTTCAAATAATTAAAATAAGCCAAAACTAAATGTAAAGATATTTCATGGTGTTATTAGGGCTTCAAATATGATCGTGGACAATGAGGTTTCTAAAAAACAAAACAGACCCCATATTTAACATCACATACATGATAGGCTGTCAATCGCTCAAAGTATCTGAATGACATACTGTTGTACTGTTCTGGTTTAACAGAGTCTCTCCACCACCACATTAATGCAGCAGGAGGGAGGAGTTCTGGCACAACCACAGAAGCCGGCGTGTCAGTGAGTTTACAGCGGTAAAGCGCGGTAAAGTCTTTACCTGATGAGTCAAAACTGATAGACATGCTTAGTGGGCGAATTACTGTGAGAGGCAGAGGTTATGGAGGAGGAGAGAGGGGGAAAGAAGAATAAATAAACCATGAGTTAAAACAAGCCATCAATGCGTTACATGACAAATATATTAAGGATGTTGTGGTGGAATCGTCTGTAATTTATCTCCTTCGAAGCACAACTTAGAAACAACATATTTTACTGTTCTATTGATCTATTGATTCAACTGTTCTAGGATCAGGACAGAATAAGCCTATTTTTGTGCTGCACAAACACTACATTTCTAAACCACTTAATGCCTATAAGGAAAAAAGGTACACAAAGATACAAAACAGATAGTTCTATAGTTCAACAATAGTATAAACATTGTTTATATAATGCAAATATCTCTATGTATGATAATCTCCTCTTTTTAAAGGTTTATAAAAAGAACAAAGACATTTAAAGTCCTATAACAAACTTTGTTCCTATAAGCAGAAAACAACAGATCCCTTTTCCAACAACAGACTATATAATTGGACAATCTCTCTTACATCCGCCTGGAGGTGTTTCTATGTACACAGAAATGCATATTATATCATATCAAGCTGTAAAGATCTACAAAGATGTGAATCTTAACTCACAAATAAAATGGGTAGAGTTAGAGGATAACAAACACATGACTTTGTTAGAGATTCATGTTAGAGAGCACACAAGCAGTCATGTATGCGAATGACACACTGTCACAAATCTACACTGTTGTTCTGTATTTGAAGCCAGAGAGATTCGCTCATATATTTACATACTCACCTTCCACATGACTGATGTGTATGACATTTAGCTTTAAAGGACAGTTTTACTCACCCTATTATTGTTTAAACCTGGATGATGAATTTGTACTATAAATGGTCACATATTTTAAGCATTTAATAAAAAGTGACTGGGGACTGAGGCTGTCAACTTCCCAAACCAAATGACAACACAAAAGGGAAGACTAAGTAAATGTCAGTTTTTGTGCAAACAAAGCTATTGAAGGCATTGAAATAGCTACTTAAACATAGCATGAAATTAAGAAACCAGATTAGTGTGACTTATTATGCTTTTTTACCCTTTGTAACTTCAAAGACCCAGTCTCCATTCACCTCAGAAAATTGCTAAAACATAAGGGGTTGTTAGCTACCACAACAAAGCTGGACTCAAGTGTGCTGTAAATACAAGCTAATTTAATAAGAATAATGTGTATACTACCAATACTGTGTATTTTGATATAAACATAAAAATGTTTATGAGCCATTGAACAATAAATATGTTCCAATATTGTCCATTAAAAAATAGTGCATGTTTAAGTACAACGGTACTAACCCAGCCGGCTTCTGCGGATCATGTCAGGTGAGACGGGCCTGAGCTTCCTCTCGGATCTGATCTCCTCCAGGATCCGTTCATGAAGACTCTGAGGTCTGGGAGGATGAGGCTTTAGTTTCCGAGCAGAAACCTTTAAAAGACCAGAAACATCAATACACACAATAACTGACAACTGACACTCATCTGAAGAGAGTGTTTTGTATTAAAGGTCATATCAAGATGAATAGACTCTGATCATTAAAGATTGATGTGCTATGACAACAGGTTATTAAGAGACAGGGGATTTAAAAGTATATTTAACATAAAACTTGCAGTCAATATATTAAGAGCAGAGCACAGAGATCAGCACTGTTGTTCTCTCAAACTGAGAAAAAAAATAATCTTAAATCACAAATTTTGTTCTCTAGTGCCATTCATGTTTAAAACATAAAATTGAAGCACGGATAAAGCAGGGATCATTTTTCCCTGTTTTGAGATGGACAATTCCTGCTAAATCTAGACGAAATTATAACCCATTACTATAAACTTACAGTTAGGAATCGGGGGTAGGTAAAGAGATGCACTTGCCCAGTCTGTGTTCTTTTGTAACAAAAAAAAGTTAAAAACTGCAGTTTGAATAATGAATGAACCCTTTAATCAATGCCTACTTTTATTGACACTCCATAACGTGTAAGACATGAATCATAAACAATCAGAATCAAGTGTAAATATTGTTTTTGTGTGTCATCATGCTCACAGGATTCAGAGGAGGTCTGGAGCGAATGAACTCCAGTATGATCTCGTGAGCGCTCTTCTTTAACCTTGGAGGAATGTCACCATTCACCTGCAGCGGCGGGAGAGGTCAAAGGTTAGACACACACTTTACAATCAACACAATCTTTACAATCTGACAGACATAAAAACATAGTTGTAAAAAATAAAGTCATCACCTTCTGCTTTTAAAGTCTGAGGAGCTAAGAAAGGGATGTATTACATAATAGTTGTCATTGATATTATTTTGAATACATATCTATGTGATATTGTCTGTAGTATGCAATGATAATCGGACATAAAGGTGTGTAAGGAGTTGACCGTTTACCTCATTGAATTCAAACTACCCTATCATGTAAGGTGTTGTCTTTGACGTGGCAAATCTCTAAAAGTTTCGCAACTGTGTATGTCTATTTCTGAACAGTACTTCATTTACTGACTTCAATGTCCTGGTCATTCACTAAATCGCTATAAAACATTTTCCTACCCTCCAGCTTTAAAAATACCTGCTTGTTGTATGATAAGCAAAGCAAACATTGTTGTGAGTTATGATCCATCTAACAAAGAGCAGTAAAAGTGAATTGAACTGTCAGACTATACTGTACTAGTCTAACAAAGGCCTGAAACCGGTTTGTTCCAGAAAACAGTTGGTTAAAAATAGCTTTTGGTATTGGATGTTTACAAAAAAACTAAACAAAAGATGTGCGTTTCTAAGATGGTTAACAAAAAAGGAAAGTTAACAAAAAAGATGTGTGTGTTTATTATGATGTAAATGTTGTGCCCAAGTTTAATGTGTCCAACAGTGTACATATATAACAGGAAATTCCTTTCATTAATATTAATTCAGTCATTATATTGTAACTTTGTATATTGTGACACTCTCACCATGACTTTGCGAAGTTTGTAGCGCTTGGAACGAATGTCATCCATCAGCATCTCATAAGGTGTCAGCTGGTACTCAAAGGGCAGAGGGTTGTACTGACGCTCCTGCACCTTCTTCAGCTTGACTCCATGCCTCAGGTCCCTCATCACCTGAACCCAGAACCGGGCCTGTGCGAAATACACTGCTTAGACAAAGCCCATGACTATTCTCAACAGCATACAGTTTTATTGTATCCAGGCCCATTCTGCCATCAGTGATTTATGTTGAGAATGGAATTGTGGGATTGTTTCAGCTCTTACCCAATCAGCATTCTGCAGCTCGTTCAGATCTCTAACCGGCTCCTCTGAGCTTTCTCCTTCCATTCGCCGCAAATTCTGACACAGAAATATGATCTTTAGGTGTATGCTATAAAAAGCATTTATACTGCACTAGAATGAACTCTTGAGGGCATAGTATGCAAAAGTAAAAAGCCGCTTTACCTATCATGGGTACAGTTTGCTAGTGACTGAGATTGAACAGGCTAGCACCAAGTCATCTAAATAGACAAATGATCAATACACAGCTAATGCAGTCTTTAACTGTCTGCACTGCTGCCAACCACATTGATCCACCGATAAATGGACATTTTCAAACTGGGTTAAATTGGCACAGTGCCATCAATGCTAAACTGTAATGACAGAGTTAGTTATCCAGTCACCTGCAGTAATTAGCTGATAAACTACAGAATATGTTTCCTAACCTTCAGCTAATAAGACATGGCTCTCATGGTTTGTTTCACTTTGTTTAAAAAAAGGTTCCAGTGGTTTGGACATTATAACAAATGATTCAGATCTGGTATCAATGGGAAAATAAACTGATGTATAATTGTTTTTGATCCTAACTACCCATTTTGTCATAACTAACAATTACATAAGCCGGCTAATGGTCGGAACAATAAACCAGTATTTCTGCTGCTGGCTGGATTTAAATAAATTCCAAACTTTCAGCCTTTCTCAGAAAGCTCAAAGTAAGCTGGAACGTTAGGGAACCTACCAAACCCTGACACTGCTATAGCAAAATGAAACGAAGACACAGCTAATAATATCTGACAGAAAGAGTCTCTTACACAAGCCTCTGTATGACATCAGAAAACAGTTTAAAGAGTCTTGCAGTGAATCAGTGTGTACAAAAGTGTGCTGGTACTGGGACACAGCACCAAGTCATAACCTTTGCCATAATATAACCATTAAGTGATTTAATCAGCACCAGTTCTGATCTGAAGCTCTATTAAAGACAGATAGCACATCTACAGTCAGCCTAGATTAGCAATTAAAGATGCGTTTAATTAGGGATGAAATTAGATCTTTCAGTGCAGGATCTAAACACCAGATAACAGCTCATCTTTAATCCACTTAAGTCTATTGAATGCATCATCTAGTGCCCTGGTTCTCTGGTTGTCTTAACTTCAATGAGAAGCTGTAGTGTATTAATGAATTCATTTAGAAATAAAGAACACATCTTGATCACAGATTGCTTGCTTGAGTGTGCCGATCACAGAGCTACTGAATTCAAAGCAGGTTCTTTCGGGCCTCTGTTAACTGTACAATTACATAACCCAGGCAAATCAGGGCAGATTCTCTAATGTTCTCTGATGCAGTCTGAACAGAAGGCCATGTACCAGTTTTTTGAAAGGTTGCCTGTAGTTCATTTTAGTCTAGTGGAACATGTACAGTTGTATAATGATGCTGCACTTTATAACTGACTGCTGTGCCTGGCAACCCTTGTTGGTAAATATTATTAATACAAATTATAAGAAGTATTACTCATGGAAGTTATACTAAATGCCTCAAAATAATAAAGCTTGACTCATTCAAAAGGCACATGAGAAACAGTCATACTTAATTCCTTACATTAACCTTATATTAAAATACTAACATAATTCCTTCCTTGTCTTCAAATACAATCACCTAACAAAGTCCTTATTAAAGCAAGACTATAACTGACATATTTAAATAGCAAAATTAATGCACTGCTGGTTTCAATCCACCCACTTATTCTATTCAATCAGACAAACAAACACCGTCATGAGTATTTGTAACAATGCTCAAACACTGACTGTTCTGATCTTCACCCTTTCATAACACAGTTTCTTGCCTGTTAAGACACGGGTGACACTAAAACTTCAAAATATGACGACATATGCTGAAAATAAACATAGGAGTCTAAAACAAAAGCACTGCAGGTCTGTAAACAAACACTGGAGTGTAAGTGGGACGATGACAGACAGCGGTTTGGTATGTGACATTTCCGTATTCTTGTAATGGTTTCAGTGATGGTGTGAAATATGTTACAAGAAGATCTGCTATGATGATCATTACTTCTTTGGCACTCTTGATCTTCTCCAGAAAGGTGCGCAGCTCCTTGGTCTCTGTGTACAGGGCCCGACAGACGGCCTGGTAGTGATTAGGAGCATCAGACGGGCTGGGGAGGTGAGACGTGCAGAGCTGGAGGGGAGAAACAGCGAGACACACATCAGCATCAGAGCTCCTACTCTGTATTACAATCATATGACCAGTTTAAGACGTTACAGCACTATTCAGATCCTTCTCTTTACATCTGAGTTACAGTTATTACATATCATTTCACAAACTGTATTAGACAGGATTGGATGGAATCTCTGCAGATACTATATAGTATTTGGGGGGGGCATGTTTTATTGTAAAATTTACAATATTCAGTTCATCAAAATAGAGCATTTTTGCTTTGAGACTAAATAGTCACAGAATTTAAGGCCATTTACAATCAAATTTGTTACAGCAGACAACAAGTATGAACACAAGTTTTTGTATCTTCAATAAAGACATACACTACACAGAACTTGCTTTAGAATCTTCTGAATCTTTCGACTTCGATCGAATGAATCTTCCATCTTTTAGACAGGTTTTGTTTATGAAAATCATTTTCTGTCTGAAATGTTTATCCTTGCATTACACACATTGTGTTTCGGCACATAGCTGAAAGCCAAACCCAAAGCTTGCATGACAGGCAGGTTAAAAACATGAGCTCAAATTGTCTCGTGTGTTATGGTTTCAGCACAAGGCATATTTCAAATGTTCGATTACACTGACTAATGACACCTCCAACCGGCTTAATGGCATTTTTCCCCACCCGTGACCCTGTGCCCTACCCTGCTCAGGAATGTCTTACTCAGTGTAGCGTCACCTTCTGTCTCAGGAGTCTCACTGTGGAATCACGTTTAACAAGAAAATTGATCACGACTGTTTCAAGGGAAAGTGAAAACAGCTCAGAAGAAAACCTTTAAGACGATTGTTTTTATTTTCGAAGCAAAAATAGATTAACAAAAAACATTTAAAGGAATAGTTCATCCATGAACATTCTCATATCATTCTAAACCTGTGTGACTTTTGTGGAGCTTATTGACTAAAGAACTTCCAAGCAGTTATAATATAAGTAAAGGGTGTCAGATATGGTGGTCAAGAAAGATTTCCATTTTTGAATGCACTGTTCCTTTAAGGTGGAGAAGGCTGGTAAAAGCAGCAGTTAAAGGAATAAACTAATACCTAACTTCTATACTATGAACTATACTAAAATGCAGAATGGCTCAATGCATGACTCAAAAAATACCACACTATCTTCCTTATTCTCTGTATCTCTATTTGAATCTCTCTCTCTGTGTCTCTATCTCTAAATATAGAATTCAATCAGGCAGTGTATAAATACACGTGTTCTGCAGGAAATCTAATGTCACGGTTTGTTTCTCGTCACTAAACGCAAAGACAGTAAGGGAAGTATGAAGGGACAAATATTATCTAACCAGTTCTAAAAGGCCCTGCAGAAAACCATGTACTGTGACCCAAAATGGCCACAACAGGAAGCGAGTTCAATGCCAGACCAGGTCGGCCCTTGCACACTCATAATTAAAACCTAGTGTGTGTTCACACAGACTCCTGATCTCTGGATCAGTTGGAAGAGTTTAAAGGCCTTTATGGAGGAACACAGTACTGAATTTGTCCTGAGGGAACAATGTAATGAGAAGCAGATCTAGTAGATGTCTTAACATTGATCTTGAGACAGAATACAGGCTCATTTAGATCTTTACATATAAATACTTTACACCCCAAACTGTGTGAGTGCCACATACAGAATTTCAAAACCATCACAAAAAATCTTTACTGTCTTGCCGATATAACTAAAACAGGTACCCTGAAAATGTGTACATTTAAAAACAAATATTAAAACATATTAACATATATTACATATAACAAATACTATATGTGCTAAAGCTCTAAGAATATTAAATTTGACTGTGGCACCATTGAAGGTAGCTTTCAGCCAATGACATGAGTTTAAGGTGAGCTGTTTGTTCAAACCAGGTTGTTCAAACCAACTATATATATACATATATAGCTAAAACAATGATATGAATCAGCCTGAATGCCAAATATCAACAGATACCAGCCTGTACTTACCGATATTATGTCACGGTAACCACGGATGTTGGAGACTTCTGCAGGTTCTTCCTCTTCCTCTCCCTCATCCTCATCCTCTTCCTCTGTGGCCTCATAGCCTTCATCGGGGCAGGGGTCCATCTCTGTGTCCATCATGTTGGTCATGAGATCAATGAGCTGTTCCAGTGGAGGACTGAGTTCTCGTTCCTCACTCTCCTTCAGGCCAAAATCTAGAGCCTTATAGATCATTATACCCAGAGACTCTATGATCTGCAACACACATCATCACATTGATTACACGTCACTGAATGAACCAGTATGACGTTATGACATCAGCGGCATGTATTATGACACAAACTTCAAACATGACTAATGACAACAGACATCAAAAACTCAAGAGACAAACTGACTCAATAAATTTTGGAATGGCCTCATAATGCTCTCATGACTTTCAGAGCTCAGCAATATAGTTCAATGATGGGAGATTTCAAGCACTTTCACTCAGTGATCCTTGTTTTTCAACGATTAAGACATTTTGGTGGATTACATTTCCAGCTACATAACTATCATGGTACCCTTCATGTGCTTTGTCTTTTAGTGGGCACAAATTTGCCATCTGTTATTATATATGTCAATATGAAATAGTTTATCGACAAGCCTAATGTTTTTCTATCTGTTCAATATATTTCATTTCAATGTACTGTTAGTACAGGCAACAGGAGAGTTTAACTTAAAAAACTTCACAAGACCAACGAGTGATCAATTATATCTTGACACATATAATGCCATCGTTTTGTTTTTTACACAACAACCCTGGACAGGACAGAATTAATGTGTGTTTTCAAACTAGACCAAACCTAATAGATTATCTATACTGTATGCTAATTTGTTCTCAACCCTTTGTCAACAATCTGAAGGTTTGCTCCCATGTGAAGAATTAAGCATGTAAAACAACTACATACGCCTAGCAGCCCTGACTCACATGGAGCCCTATTCAAAATCAGACACAAGGTGCCCTCACCACACCCATTTTAAGAAGAGGGGGTTTGGGCATAAAGGAGAGTGGGTGCAATCCTCATATAATTCTTGCATTAAGGGATAAATAAGTGGATTGTGTGTATGCTGGAGCAGCCCATATAAATGCTGCGACCCTATGTCTACCAATCAAAAAAATGTACCAGGAACTGCCATTGGTCATACAAAAGACCTTATCAATATGAAGATAAAATCTATTGTAACTGTAGTTATTTAAAGGAGCGGCCAAACACGTGAGAAGCACTAAGACTCCTAATTATTTTCTTTAAATAGTCTGTCTCTTCCACCCAGACTTCTGCATCCAAGCAGCTCATCCCTGTATAAATATTGACACTCCTGCGGATTGGCTGCAGTTCACACTTGTTAATCGTTACATGTTGTCTGAGTTCCAGATGTTAATCCTTTTCCATAGGAAGATAAATATTGTGTAATATATGTGTAATATATTGTGTAATATATGTCCTGCTCTTATGTAATGTAATCCTATATGTAATAAACCATATCCAAGCTCAGCTTAATGATTCTGACCAAAGGCGTCACCTGCATATACAATTCAACAACAAGCAACAAACACTCTTAACACTGTGCACCAATCATTTAATGTTAAATACTATCAACATTTTTAATGTTTCACCAGTTAGGTCAACTGGTTTCACCAGTTGCTAAAGTTTATAGTTTTTGCTATAGTTGGTTACAGATTTTAAGGCGGTACAACAGTATGAATGTGCTAGTTATCAGGGGTGGTTGTGGGCTACTGGCCAGTGTTGAACTTCTAACCAGAAGGTCGTCTGTCTGTTTTCCAAAGCTGGCAGGTAACAACTGAGGTGCCCTGTGTGTTCACCACTCACTACTCCAGTGTAAATGTAGTAACTACACGGCTTAAACACAGAGGACAAATTCCAAGTATGAGTCACTATCCTTGGCCAGCATGTCACTTCACTTAAGACCAATTCAAGCTGTTGCAAATGAATTATGTTTAACATTCTATCATGACATTGTGGAAAGCAAACCTTCACAAACACAGTCTTTCATTTATTTCAGGTTTTCCAGGTGTGGTCAACACTGACGAACCATGAGACATTAATGTTTAATTAAATAGTGTGAACCGGAGGCACATGTAGCTGAGGCAGCGAGAAGAGCTTTTATGTAACATAAGGAAATGGGAGGAGAATGTTTTATAATGTCTAATGATTGACAGCTCAAATCTGTTAAATAATAAAGAGAATGTTTGGACACATGGCAGTAACTTATACTGCTAAAGCTAAACAGAACTTGCTGTTAAATACACTCAGACAACAGATCCACATGTAATAATCCTGTCTTAGTGTGCTACTGCCTGTGACGCAATGATAACATGCTTGTTGCTAGCAGAATCCCACATGAGCAGCTCTGGCCTGGTGTAACTCTTGCTATTTTCAGTTTTCAGTTTCTACAAACATGAACCTCTTAAATCTGGAGATCTGTGGCAATACGATTCTGACATGGCTTTGTTGATATTAGGGATAAAACAAACATCAGGTGAGAGAAAACCTGACTCATTTTTATGAGACACACAAAATTATACTGAACAGACACCATGGTATTTTTTACTGTACCTACAAAAAGATGGTTTAGTCAGTTATCAAGAACTTAGGTTGGAAATCCATCAGCGCTGTTTGTTAATGTTATAAGGTGCATCAGTGTAATATGAAGTTTAAACACAGAACATTTTCCTGCAGAAATGCTAGTCTGAGGCACAATACATGTATAAACTGGATGATGCGAGGGGTGTGACCATAAGAGAACACCAAGTTCCTGCAGACATCCTAAAAGAGTGGAGGAACACAGAACTATTATCTGCAGTCTTTTCTCCAGGCTTGTGACTCAGGAATGAGGGAAGAGAGATGGAGTGTGGAGGGATCAGGGAGGGTGGAGGGAAAAAGCCCTGTCCATGTGCAACAAAACTGATCTCATCCTGGTCTCTCCTATCTGACACACACACACACACACACAAACACACGCACAAACACACGCACAAACACACGCACAAACACACGCACAAACACACACACAAGCACACAATAGGATATGTGTGATAAAAGCAAAAGATCTGAACTTCACAATTAAACTTACAGCACAATTTATCACCATTTTCTAAAGCAAGTTTTGTTCAACAACCAACACTTCCCTCTAGGTCTCAAACACAAGTCTCACTGATTTATTGTTATATTCAACCCACTTTGGCGTGATATGATATTTCATCCTCTCAGTACATTCACACTGACAGAAAGATGCAGTTTCCCCTGTTAACAAGCTTTCTCCATGTCTCACGCTACACAAAACAATGAAGACACTGCCCACTGTTCACTCAGCCTGGTTCACATGATATCACTGCTCCCAGGCAAATCCTCAGTCTGCTTAACATTCTCAAAACCTGACTTTAAGTCTGAATGACATTTAGACCTCTCAAGATATGTCAAAGGTGTGTCCTTGAATTTGTAACACTCCTAGTTCATGTGTAAATTGTGAACATTCTCCATTGAAATGCTTGAGGCAGCATTAGATAGTTGTAGTTGTGTCACTACACTATACATCATGTTTATTTGACAGACTGATAGTTGTAGAAACTTCATACATAAGAACATATCTTGATATCTCACATCTGTGATTGTCATTGACAGCTGTCAATCATTTTCATTTCAACCAAAAATATTTCATAGCAAAACCCTTACTGGCCCTATACTTATGAAGGGCACTGTACTGTATTCTGAATTAGATTATATAATATAGTATAAATCTATACAAATACAGTATTGCTTATGTTGAAACATAGTGATCTTGTTTTCATTTTGATATATTATTATGGTTTTCTCTCTACAACGATTACAAAATGTATATTTTAATGTGTATAAATGTGCTTAATAATCTATGAATTAATCCAGTGAGTTCACCCTAAATTTCCTAATGTACAGGGCTATAATGAGCCAATTGGCTCAGCTGTCAGAGGGCTTTTACATCCACACACATTCATTAGAGAAAATTAAGAGATCTAATTGTTTGAATACAGGTCAGAATGTTTGCAGTGTCAAACACACACTAGGTTGGGCACAGATATGTCATCCGTCCACTGCACCAACACACACACACCACAAACAAACAGTGTTCACCTCTGGAATATTTCAAAAGGGTTTATATGAATCATACAGCAACTACCATTAGGTGAATGTTATTTGCATCAAAACATGGAAGATTTTGATTAAACTGAGCCTACAAACACATCTCTACAGTACAGTGGGTGTCAGATCTTCAAGAAGAGACAAGAAAAAGCAGGATTTTTCTCACTGTTCATTCACACCATTTCTGTCTATACACTAGAGTGTGAATGTGTTAATGATCTGAGGGCAGACTGGGAAGAGCTTAACATCATGATCCAACATGAATTTTTCAAAGAGATATTTTTGGAAACCATTTTTTTGTCTCACCATCACATTAAAGTCACTAAAGAAAATGTTAAACTATCATCTGATAATAATTACTGCATACTTTCAAGAGCCACAAGGCATAGATGCAAATCTTAAAGATATCCTATAATCTATAAAGATGTTTGTTCAGGCAAATAAACTAGATATTAGACATTGGCAAAATATTGCTTTTGGACTTGGGTCTAAATTCTAAATCTAATTCTACACTCAATTACTTCATTTACTGTCACAGATATCAGTTTTACCAAATAAGCATGTAAAAACAAACCTGTTCTCTTCACAGAAAGGTCAGGCATTTAATTCCTGTTCAAGGTTTTAATTGTGGTGGACCAGTGGGATCAGAATAATTCTTGTTCTGCAAGACTAACCATTCACACACTTTCCAATCCATTTAACAAACTTTCCATTCCGATGAATAAGAAAACGTTAATCATATACCAGGTAAATTGCTGGCAACAGTTTTACTTGTGTTTTGTTTGGGTTTAGGAAACCTTGACAATACAGGGAGAAAATGCTAACTAAAATCATTACAGCTTCACTGATGTAGGAAAATGTATTGAACCACTAACTATATCAACATTTGTAAATCTAATTTCCTCTCAGCCACCAAAATCTCAGCAAACCTGCCCATCTGAACAGCTGATGTACTGATGTACACCATCTGTACTGATGTAATTCACTTCACAAGACGGGGCAAAGAGATCAAAAAGGAGGGAGAAATAGGTCCCTCATGTGGACCTGAGCTAACAGGAAGAAAAAAAACATTTTGGCACTCTCCATTCTCACGCACATCCAAAAGAGCAAAACAAAACTTCAGCTTGTAGTACAAAACATGAACATCAAATCTGTCTAGGATAACAATGCAAGCCTGGTTTGACTTTTGACCTAATGCAACTAGGCCTCAAACAGCTTGAGGATACAGTATCATTTTTCCAAGTTTCACACTACACAAAAACAATGAATACACAGGCTACTGTTGTCTGAGCATCATATAGGCTGAGTAAGAGTTATGAAATTCTTTTTTTGTTATAAAATGTATTTCCTAACAAAGTTGTTTTAAGTAATTGATTTGGAATGCCACAAACACCTGATACAAATTGTAGTTGGATGCTAAAATAAGACATTCACCAGATGGGCAGATTTCCTCCTGTATACAAACATAAATAGTTTTAATGCATTTGAGGCATGGCAGCAGATTACCAGCAGCATGTGGACTCTTAATGACAGACATTTACACAGTATTAGGGGAGCACACAAATAAACCACTGACAGCAACAGAATGAAGCAGAGTGCGTGGAAATGTGTGTGAATGAAAGAGAGAAAGTAAACGGTTGCATAACAATCTGAACTAAACCCAGAGCCCTACAGCAAGGTGGACATTTGTTTCCCTCAGACGAACACTGGGAGACTGACTGACTCACTGTACTGTACAGGGCGGCTACACCAGCACTAATCATCCCACTGTTAATCATAGGAAAGATCTGTCCTACTGTTTTTCTCTGTCTTGCCTCAACATCTTCTGACCTTACTTGAACATCGGGGGTGGAAAATGGAAAATCCTTCTCAAGACATTTAAAAAAGCCTGCTTCTTTACATAACATGATGCGTCACCGTGTTATAGTCTCTCCCGTACTCTTCAATTCTATTTTTTGCCCAGACATTTTATAGTTCTTAATTTCTTAAACATGGTGTTTCCCATGTATTATTTCACACAGGTTTGGTTATTAAATAAATCCCCTGTCATTGGGAAAAGATTATAACACATTTAATAAGTGCAAAGTATATATTAAACACAAGACTGATCAAAAAGTCTAAACATACTATCTCAGCAAAACAGGAAGAGCTCAAGTAAAAGACAGTGTTATACTGAACCACAGTGAGCTCAGACCAGCAGACTCCATCAAACAGACAATCTGCTCACCGTTTCTCTGAAACTAAACCCATTAGTCTCACTCTGCTGTCTGTAGCCCTTGAAGTATTCTGTGATGGCTAATGGTAATTTTATCAAGTTGATTGTTGGCCAAACGAACACAAATCTCTTCAAGCCACTCAGTAGTCAGGTTAACCTCTGAGTGCACTTACAGAAAGCAGATGTGCAAAAGTACTTTAAAATAGACTAACCTGTGACTAATTAAAACAATCACTGTAACTGCTACAGCTAACAGAAATGACATAAATAACTAAACTTTAACCTACTCCTACAACAGGTAAGAATCTTAGCATGTTTGCAGTTTTGCAAGTCGCCTGCATTAACCGAAAGATTTCAGGGAGCCAGTAATATCTTATGGCATTCATGAATGCTTTTTATATGACTGATAAACTAAACAATGAATCAATCCTTGGTTAATCAATCACAGAAATGCAGGATAAATTCAATTTTCCCAGCACAGCAGTGAGTCAGTAGGAAGTCTGTGTGAAAGTCAAAGTTAAAACATTTACAGGGATAAAACTGTTCTGGCCTTTAGTTTACACTCAACTGCCCTACATTACAGAGTTAAATGATCTTCATCAGCTAACTACAACCACACAACAAAGCTCTTTATTATATAAATAAACTAGTTCCTAACCTGTATCAACAAGCAAACATTAGTAAATCTTTCAGAAGTGACATGACACGGTATTTCTAAGGCTTATTATGTGGCTACCAAGTGATGTTTGCATTTATATTGGCATCAAATGTAAACAGGACAATTTGTGCATCAATGGTTGTGTAAGACACGCCAAATGCTCTCACAGTTTACCTCATCCTGACGCAAAAACGGTCGCAGTCAGCTAAAGCAGAGACGTTATGCAGTGAGGTGAAAGAAACAGTCTTTGTGTAGTGCCAAAGAACCTCTGGGGATTCAACCACACAAGCTAACAAACAAGTTCTCCAACCCCACAGAAACAGAAAGTGAGATGAGGAGGATTCAGGAGGCGTACTGGTAAAAACACCAGAAGTTTCTAAAGCCACGAAAGGGGAATTTGTACTGAGGTTTTACAGTAGTTTTGCCAGGTGTGCTTTTCAAAACACAGCTGTTTTGCCATTCCCTCCTTCAACATTCCTCCCTCATCCATCAAGCCTGTTGAGCAGCAGCCTCTCTCTCAAGATCAGGATCTCAGATAGTAGACCTGACACTTGAAAAAACTCCCATTTGGATGCTTGTTAATCCCTCTCACAGCCACTATACTGGATCTTGGGCCAAATCCTCTTTGTCTGAGCACCATGTGGGAGGAAGCAAGAAGATTCATACAAATTTCTATAAAGCTGCTGAAACAACTAGCTTGCAGGAAGCTTTAATAATCATTCCACAGATGCTTGTCAGCAAATATAATGATATAACAAATAAGGAGTGGTTTAATTGAATGAAGATCCCTGGTGAGACTAAAAGTGATCTTTAAGCATTTGAATTTCGCTGCCAGTGCAACAGAGTTGATGGTGGAAATTGGGTCAGCTCCTGCCATGCTATTCAGGATTGTGCCACAGGCCAGAGTGCTTCAGGGGCCGGTTGAAGCCCAGCTAAGAGCGTTTCCTCAATGAACACCCAATTTAGGGACAAGATCAATATGACTGCTAATGGTTCATGGTTAACCAATTACAAAGAGCTTAGAGTTTAGGCTGTGTTTGAAGACAGAAAATTGTGATTGCAGGGACCATACCGAGGGACACAACACAATATAATTGTGGTCCTTTAAGGTTAGTATGTGGTTATTTAATGCTGCCTACAATATCTAAACCATTGCTAAGCTGGGCAAAGAGCCAACTGCTTTCAGTTTAGACACAGCCAGACATAGACATGGCGTGTCTGCGATGAGTAATGATGTGCTAATACTGCAAAACACGTTCAGCGCTCACATCAGGTTTTAAATGTGCACACTGCAGCATCACATGATTCTGGAGAAATAGAGAGAGAAATGCAGTCAGAACAGAGAACACACACTCTGTCTCACTACTGCCCTCACACAAGGTCTGTTTTAGGAAATATACATAAGCGTCTGTGATGAATCTACGGCCTCGTTCTCAGCTGAATAATTTCATTCTGGGCCTGTATGCAGGCACATGGTCTTTCTGTTTGGGAGTTTGCATGCATGTGGCCATGTGGGCGCATGCTTGCTTGTGTGCATCCCCTGTGTGGACCCATCTGTTACTGTTGAGGGCATTTTAAAATCTAACATTTTAGTCAAGAAATCTGGAACAAGAAAGAAAAACTGAACAAGAAAGTTTCATCTAGAAAAACTGCTAACACTCAAGCAGGCATGAACGTCTCTTGTTTCCAATTTAAAAGCAGTAAATGTGACATGTCCTGTGTGAAACAGTCAGCAGACAAAGTTTGGGAAAACTCTGTTTTTGACTGAATTGTAGGGAAGCTTTGGCTAGTTCCCAGAACGGTAGGCAGCTTTAAAGACCAAAACACTGAATCTTTGAGGCAGGCTGAGCACCACTTAGTTGTCATGCCAACAAAGAACAAATGATTACTAATGAATAACATCAAGAGAGTGAGCCAAAGCAGTTTGGCTTCTCAAGACTTAGACAGTCCTGAAAACTACTCACACCTAAATCTTACACGAAAACTCAAGAGTCAGAGTCAAAAGTAAAAGATGATCTTCAGACGCAAGGAGTGGATTTCACAACACCTCAGGAAACTAAATATACGGAGAGGACAACTTGCTTTGTTTCTTAGGCAGATTTATCTAACCTCGCTATATGAATGCAGTGCATTAAGATGATGCATTTGACCAAATATAGTAACAGAATGATGCTGTCAAGTCAAAAACTGGTCTTGCATCACAACAAAGAGATGACTTACCTCTATCGATGTACTGGGCGTGATGTGTTTATCTGCAAAGAAAAGGGAAAAACTCAATTAAATTAGAAATATTATACAAAACAAAAATATGCAAATTTGTTTTACAAACAAAAGTTTTACAAACATTCCAATTTTCTCCTTATCCATTTTATATTGTCTGAAGAATTTTTTTTATATATTGTCAAGCAAAACTTGTTGCCCCATATAGTGTTCTTGGTGGTTGCCAGGATGTTGCTAAGAGCCCTGAGTGGTTGCTAAGGCATTACTATGCAGTTACTGTGTTTTAGGTAACAAAAAAGTAAAAATTGTTTAGGACCAAGACAAAAGAGGCCAGATTATGATAGGTCATGTGACTCCGGATCATATATTTTTTTCCCCATCAAGGTATCATTCATCATTAACAGCTGGAACCTGATGTTTGAGCATCAATACGTTTTCATTAGCAAGGGACATATAATAAAACTGAATCTTTCACAGAAGTCAGCAATATGGAATGCAGCCACAGTTGAACTAAGCAGTGGGGAAATTGAGCGTGATAAACCCATCCCCCATTTCTATATTACACACAGGGTCCCGGGGGGGTTATCTGTAACAACCTTCACATGAAATATTAAACTCAAATCTAGAGGAGACAGACTGTGAGGCAATTTGTGCCAGTTGAACCTGAGACACAGGACATCTACACAAAGGTTGGGATTATAATGTCTGTCTGTTTAGCCATCTCTTCAGTAGCACTGGGGATATAATGTTACTGCCTTAAAAGAGAGTCTCGTCTGGGATTGGCTGAGGACCAGAGTTCAATGCTTCTACCAATGAATGAATCCAGTGTCACTCCAACAGTCACTTTAAACCACTAAAAATCCAATATAACTGGACCTTTACAAAATAAATCTACACAGAATCTGCAGAGCCTAAATGAGCTAAACTCAAAGACAGATTTTGTATTTGACATTGCTGTATGAAAACATTGAGCACTACTGTCATATTGTCCTTCTTCAGGTGAAAAGGGGGTCACCAAATGTAACTCTGCCTTTACACTGAATCTGGTTACCATGATATCTGGAAACCCTTTTGGTGCGAGCCAACTAATTTAAAGATTTTTGACATGTTCTGTTCAAATAAATTACAGGTTCTGTAAGAAACCTGTCCTAATGTTTTTGGTGCACTCATGATATCACCCAGCAGTCAGTTTATTTCCCACAGACAACTAATCTTCTATCACTGAGGGCAGAAAGTAAAAGCAAGACACAATATAATCCCATATGTCATTATTATATTACATGCTGTTTCCAGGTTTGTAGAAACTGTTCATCTCTATAACATTAACAAGCAGAGGAAGCAAAAAAGGTGTATAAGTGTTGTATAGGAAAGAAATAAACATCCACAAAGCACCGTCTGATGCCTGGAGACAGAGTTCAGTTCGGCTCTTATTTACACATTTCAACTGTGAATAATAGATACTCAAACTGGTTTATTCAGTTGGAGGGACAGAAACTGGCAGGTTTACAGCCCCACTGTCTGATTTCATTGGTCTGTCAGCGTAATTTGAGAACATCCATATTTGCCAGGCCAGCAAACCTCCTCAAGAGAACAGAATTCAGACAGATTACATAAGCATTGATTTTGCCCAGCTGATGTGCCCATCTGATCTAATTACTTGCTTGACATCTGGTACCAGACCTCTCACGTACTTCTGATTTTTAATAAGAAGGGCTAACATGACACATTTCCAAAAATACCCTTTCATCACAACCTGCACCCTATGTAGAATCTGGGTCATTCAGACCTGGAATGTACTGTAGGTCCAATGCACATCTATTCTAAAGCTTTCTAAAGATGTCTAAATTAGTCATTCATAACTAGCATAAATAAACTAGCAGAGGAGATCCATGTTAGTCTCCAACAACCAATGGCTGAATGAATGAGTCTTGCATATTAAAAGCAAACAAAAAGCTCCAGCACTGGTCGCATCTAAATCCTGAATAGCCTGAGATGACCATCTCAGTAATTACACTTGTGGTTGGCAGTGAGATTAACTCCCAAAGGGGAAGCAGGGATAGTAATCAAATCCCAAACCCTCAGGCTAAGGAACCCAAATGGCATAAAAATTGAGCTTTTAATTATTGGTCCACTAGTTCTAAAGTGTGTCTCTCTAAATTAATTGAAATAAATGAAGATCTATTGAGAGAAACAAGAATCTGGTCATTTTCAATATTTTAAACACAGATTTTTTCACACTTCTTAAATCTGTAACGTAATATCATTTAATCGATCTTATCTATAATTTGACTCCATTTTCTGAATGAAACACAGTTCACGTTATAATCCTGTACCATATAAACATACTACATGTTTAACCAGCCATGCACGCATTCATGGCATCACTAGAGCACTAGGCCAAAGAGCGCGTCCTTTTGTTTGGACTGCAGGTGCGTATAGATGGATCGATCACATGCCTCTATTGTTTATAGTGACACGACGGTCGTCACACTCACTATGCAATAACAAACACTTATATTAATACACATCGTTTGTATTACAGATAACTGAGCCAAGATAACAAAGCTTAAATAAAAATAAATCCAAGTAATTGTACTTAAACATAGAACATATCGTATATTCAGGAATTAAAATGCTTTTTTCTATCGTTAATAGCGTAAATTGTTTTATTTATATCTAGATTTGGTTGTAGGTAATCGTTAAATCTGCCCACACATCTAAACGGCCTCGTGGACTCATCAAACGGAAGGTTGCATTTATGTGACAGTGTGGTTGGTGCCGTTCAGCGTCATGTTCATTATGTTCATACAAATGTAAATATTTACCTGGTCCGCTCTGTTGAGATAATACAACAGTTCCATCTTTTCGGATCCGCACATCTTCAGGACCCGCAATCCGTCCAGGTGGGCTCGCACCTTTCTCTTTCCGCCTCTGTTTCTGCGTTAACCACCTGCAGCACTGGTAACACACGGCCCACGCTTGCTCCTCATTGATCGGCTGACTGTACAACGCTAAGATTTCCTCCAAAGACAACTCATCTTCCTCATCCGTACAATCCAAACTGATGTCTTCGAGTTTCGCTTCATTTCCTAAATCCTGGAAAGCCGACGGTGAAATTAACGTTCCTCCGTCCATCATCCTTCTTCCCTAGGTGTCCCAAGAGCAGGAAGGACTGTGTTATTGTTTTAATGGGAAAGGAAGAGTATGTTTACGTTAGGTCTCTCATTTAGGAGACTGTGCCCACGTCTGCGTTGGTTACTCCTGAACTGGCTCAATGATCCGCTGCTGGTGGAGCTGTGGAGAGGCGTTCATATGACTTTTCCGCATGGTCCCAAAGACAGTCAAACCTCTGGCAATGGGCGCAAGATTATAAAACACTACGTATCGGAAATAATGATGATCTTTTTTACATTTAAATATAGCATATTATATAGCATGAAGTTATTAAATAAACTATAATGCATATTAGGTATGTTCAATGTTACTTGATCGTTCACGGAATGTGTAAGCATTCAATTTTAGTTTATGGTTCATTATTTTGTTTTAAAACAATTCTTTAATACATACTTTCAATGGATATAAGCTGTTAAATACTGCACACATGTTGTACACTTACAAAAAGTTTACATGTCAAACCGAGGGGCATAACAAAAATGTTCTGTCTGCAAAATCATAACTAATATTACGATAAACTACGCCACCTCGTGGTCATAGAAACACAGCCAACAACTTTTTGGAAGAATGGACTGCATGAAATGTCTGCAATACCCTGGAGCAAATCCTGTGGCGGGTTGAACTAGATCAAGAAAGGATGTAAAAGGCAAAGTTTGCACATTTTATTTTAACAGAAACATAAATAATAACAAACGCTGCCATGCTTATAAAGTAAACAATAAATATTGTTATTTGGAGTTAACTTTTATTTACATCAAAGGAATCAGTAAAAAAAAAAAAAATATTCCAAGCTAAAAATAAAACCCAATAATATTTACCAGCTCTAGAGTTTTTCAATTTCACTAAGCATAATATAAGTATAAGGTATTTGTAGGCTACTTAACATCAGTCTCATTAGCATTTAAATAGCTTAACACACTTATATGAATAGAATGCCAATGCAAAAATATAAATGTGCTATGAGAATATAAGCTGCTGTTGCTAAAACACATGTGACAAGCTAATTATCAAACCACTTAAGTGTAATAGAAATAAAAGTGCATTATTGAGATGTCAACCTCCTTTTCTCTCTATAGCTTTTATGTTTTTTATTTAGTCCTTAACAATCATGGCTGGACTCCTCTGGGTTTCAGTGTGTACTCTCCACATCAGGCGAAGATGAATTTTTCCCACTTGGCTCCTCTGGGTGAGAGACAGCATTACTTCCTGTTGAAACACCCTCAGAGGGAGAATTCTGCTCCTTGTATGTTGTCTGCTTTGGGTCACGTATATGCTGTAAAACAAACAAGCAGTTGCCATGTCCAGGCGAGAAAAATGGCTATTTGTTAGGTTTAATGGTATACAAACATTGACACAGCTGTTCTGATGGTTTAACTGTCTCTGGGTCTGGCTTATTTAAACTGCAGGCCAGATTTGCAAAACCCTGAAGTCTGAAACAACGTGCATCTCAGAATTTGAATTTATAACATAGTCAGCTATTTGTGTTTTATACTCAGAGAGTATTCAGAGACTCTGCAAGATACAAACCTCATGACTGCAGTATGTGTTTTGATGCTTTGTGTAGGTCCTGGAAGTCACAGCCTGTTTTCCACATTGTGTTCCTGTATGAACCACCCGCCTGTCTCCACAGGAAAGGAACGATTTGGCCTCCACACTTCTACCTGAGGAGGCAGCTGTATATTTCACAGAAACCTACAGAATCTATTTCTTATCTTATTTACAAACTTTAACATCGATCAAGCTTCTTTTTAAAATAACAGCATCTTAGAACAAACTCTTGCAGTTAAATACACCAGACACATAATTATTTCAAGCTTATATAAAGCTCATATAATAATACTGATTTTAACAATAAAAATTGTATACCTGATAGTTTTACATTCTCTTTACTAGGATGGCTACATTCTCCAAGCGCGACATGGTTCTTATAAGTCACTCCGTTAGGGATTTCAGCATCAGTATTGGTGAGCCATGTCGATTCAGTCTCTCTGGTACAGCTTTCATGATATCGCGGTTCAATCGCATCGGCACGACTTCCACCGCAGCCCATTGAAACAACAGAGCTGCGGATCCGCTGATGAATGATGCTGCTCGTGCGCTTGGTCCCGCGCGCAGCACTGAGAGCACTTGTGCATTTGCCAAACTTGAGATGTGTCATCCTTTACGTCATCGGGGGCAGGCAGTGTATTCTGTCACACAGTTTAGAGATTTGCATCAAAACAAAGACGAGTACGTTTTTATTAAACGTTTCATAAGTTTGATCTCTTTCCAAATTGCTACCTATATTTACATACGCGTGCACGTAGGCCTACAGAGGGGTCCGCAAGTGAAGACCACAAGTCTGAGACCTTTTTGTATTTTTTCAAATACAGTTGTTCAGAATACATCTTTTTTATGAAAATTACCTGAAAACGTCTTATTTTTAATGACAGGGTGCAAAATACTTACATGCACTTACATGTATTTTACCTGACGATGATCTATGTTATCTAGAAATATTTGAGAATGCAGATAAAAGCGTCTTGTGTGCTTTAATGAAAATCTGCATCATAACGTTACATTTACATTTATTTAATTGGCAGATGCTTTTATCCAAATTGACTTACACATGAGAGAACATTTAACACTTTGCAATAAAAGCCAGCTGTAAGTTGACTAGTCTAAAGAGTTACATTTACAAGTAGAATTTGAACTACAGCTTGGGATAGGTTTAGACAATAGACAATTTTTTAAACAACATTAACTAAAGGACTAGGACCATAAATTAGGGATTAGTTTTGAATTTAGGGTTTGAATTTAAAGCCATAATCTCAAGCAAATGCATTATGTAATATATATATATATATAAACACACATTTTTTTTACCATAAAGCAAGATAAGCAAGATTTTGTTCTAGAATTTAATTTATATTCTTTATATTCAGCACATGACCATGGATTTCTTCAACAAAAATATAAATACATTTAATCTCACAGTTGAAGCACAAACACAAGCACACTGATTTTTGACATGATCATTTTCCTGCCCGCATAATTAAATACTCGCTAAGTTACAGAAAATACTCCCCGAGGAGATTAAAAGCAATGATTGGTGCCTATAGGCTCTCTGTGTGATATCACAGCATCTGTGTTTAGTGTTGGGCAACACATCCTGAAAACACAGATTTAAAAACGGAATCGGACAACCAATCACACAACGACAGATGGTGAGACTCTGTGAAAGCTAATTTCACGTAGCTATCTGCAAGAAAAAGGAACAAGCCGGTGAAGGAAAGGTACTGAACAGGC
This sequence comes from Yasuhikotakia modesta, assembly GCA_036877545.1. Classification (NCBI taxonomy): domain Eukaryota; kingdom Metazoa; phylum Chordata; class Actinopteri; order Cypriniformes; family Botiidae; genus Yasuhikotakia; species Yasuhikotakia modesta. The sequence continues at coordinate 51,938 of JBAJNP010000113.1, read as the reverse complement.
AGAGAAGTACAAATGTACAGACAGAATAAACGATAAGACTTCAATAATAAATTATAGATGCCATATGTCTGCGTCTCACAGGATGGAATCATGCATTTGAATTTGTTCTTTATTTGAAGTCGAGGACATTGCAGTCAATCTTGTAGTAAACATAAGGATAATATTCCTGCTGACTGAGGTTCAGACCCGGGATGTCCATTGATGCCTAAAACACAACAAAAGTTTCTAAAGTTCAAAATGCATAAAGAAGGTTGATTAGTTTTTAGTTTTCCTGTAGTTATGTTATCTGATTAAAGTTAAAGTATTAAAGGAGAAGCATCATGCTAATGTATCAGACATTCCTACAGTTTTAGAGAAGCCCCAGGTGCAAGCACAAACCTAACTACATAATGTCATTTGCTCTGTAAATTATCTGCTCTGTTTAAGTACAACTATCAAGCCCAAATTTGACTCACATCGATAACAGTAGCACTGCTGTCCAAATGTTTGTACAGGTCCTGCAGAACATCTCTCAGTTTCTTCACGTTCTTCTTGTTGGGTTGCAGGAGCATAGCCTGGAAATTGACTGGCAGCCCGTATCTGTGCAGAACAAATACAGAGGTCACGTATATGATGCCCACAACAGCCCAACCCAGAATCATCACACATATTGTGTTCATAATGTCCATGTGTAAAAAATTCACCTCAGAACAGACTCCGTAAAAACTCGAAGAGCTTTGATGTGTATCCAGGCGATGAACGCCTCACTGAAGTTCACTTTAAGCCAGCGAACCAAAGGCCCCTGGGGGGAAAATAAAGAAGAAATTGACCACTTTTATAATTACACTATTTTTCTATTACTTAACATCAAGGCTCAGGGCCCCTCAAACTGCCTGTGATTTTGAGGTTCCTCATCACCATCATTGTGAAGACATCATAATACTCAACAGTGAATTAAAATTAAAGCAGCTGCACACATACAAATTGCTTCTTCTTGTCAGTGGAGAGGCGAGTCATTTCCTCTTTGTCTGCCTTCATCTCCTCTTCATTGTACTGGAAGTCACGCACTATAAACCTAAGACAAAAACATCAATAACACAGAGTCTGATACCCTTTGACACTACAGATGGTACACTACAGATTCTCCTTCATAATCATTACATATATTTTACAGTTATATTTAATCAATAATGTGGCTTTCATCTGCAGAAAACAATATAGTTTACAGAATAAACCTTGACATGATATGAGAGTGATAATGACTTGACAGCATGAGTGTGAACTGGTGGTGTACTAGGCTTGTTATTTGACTGTGCTGCTGAAAGGTTTAGACGACTCACTTGTTTTCTCTTGCTTTCTGTTTGAAGTCATCAATAGCCTTTCTAAAGAGTGTGACACTAAACAACCCGTTCTCCTGGTCCTCAAATAAAAGCCTGAGAAAAAGAGTAAAACAAACACATTACAGAGAAGCATTTACCCTGATTCAATAAACTCTTAATTTATCTGACAAAAATGATGTTGTTGGATATTTGAAATGTTTATTGACCTTTTTGGTTAGCTAATTTTGGATGGAGTTAATTGAGTTTGTCTGTTTTGCATGTGTGCACACGCACAAGCCATTGCACACATCATAGTGCAATGGCTGTGTTTAAAACGGCCCCCATACCCCCACCTATGAATGATTTGAGGGGACAATTATTTTGTAGTGCTACCTGAAATTATAGTGGACATTATCAAGTGCACTCATTTAATAATGCACCGTAATATCAAGTGTACAACCAATATACACTCAAAGGCTAGCAGCTAGCATGTTTATTCACTCCTTCAAGTGGTGAACTATATTAGTGAAATAATAAAAATAATAAGGAATTAGAGTATATTTTGACATTAATTCTGAGAGACTCATGACTAAGTGTTACATACTTTGTAGACCTTGGAACCACCATCTCAGCAAGTGTTTCATATGTCTTCTGCCAGTCAGCATAACTTGTCCTTTTTTGGCCATAAAAAACATCAAAAACGCAATTTTAGTATAAGGTTTTTCAAGGTGTTTAATATTTAGCCAAAGTGTATGTGACAAAAAATTATTTTTGCACAACATTAAAAGAAAACAAATTTGTTAGCTTCACTTACTTTGGAACAACCACAAGCTGAGTTGTAAGATATTCAGAGTCTAGGACGAAATCATCTTTCTTGACTATATCAGCCAAACTCCTATTCAAAAGGCTCCCCCTAGTGGACAATGAACATTACTATATGACGTCAATTAAACGTCACACATTAAGGTAACATTTCTGTCACTTACACATTCTTTCTCTCCAGGCTCTGCAGGTTTCCTTTTAGACTATTATAAGCTGAAGCTCTGGCTTTAAGATCATTGTCAATCTGACTCACTTGCTATAAAACAGGACAGGAAAACATGAGACCAGCTTCTCTAGACTTAACAAACAACAAGGAATGATTTTCCCTTACCTTGGAAATGATATCCGAGATGTTCTTAAGGGACTGTTTGATTGGATACTTGGCCATATCCCATTGAAACCGTATAACGTATGTGACCAAATCAACTGCATTGAAATAACCATGTATTATGATATATATGTATAATACAATTGTATTTACTTGCACATTTTCACATAACAGACAGGATTTAGATGGATTACATTAGTTTTACGTTAACACACATTAAATATGTTTTGCTAATTATCAACAGAAACAGAGTGTACCATCAATAATGTATATAGTGTGTACTGAGGGACAAAGTTCACTTGCCTCCATTGGCCAAAAGATTCTCCTGGACTTTGTCTCGGCTGTCCTCCAACACATCAGACATGTATTGGGCTACTTTTCTCACCACACTGCGCAATTCAAAAATATTAAGTATTTCAATATATTTAGAGAACTATGGTGTGACTAAAATAAACTGTGACGCAGCAGAAGGGGGATTTTGGAAATTATGAAACTACCAAAGCAGTCTGTCTGTGCGAGTACTAAAGCTGTGGTAACGAATAAGAAATAAGTATGAAAACGCTACAACAATAACAATATTCAGCAAAATAGTAAACAACAAAATGAAATAGATGTCCTATCTGCTGTAATAAAATGTAATGGAGACATAATGGAGACCTCTCTACAAAGGAGTCCAGTTTGGCAAGCTCATCTGACAACCCTACAAGTACATCAAGAGTTCCCACCTGCGGAAAAACACAGACATCAGACATAGAAAAGAAATCCATATATATTATGTTGTTAATGAAATAGCATTTAAAAGTCAATGATAAGTAATGTACTTTAAGATCAGGAATGTTGAATTTGTGGTTTGTAGACAGGTTGGTAGCATGAGTTGTGGCCAAATTCATTTTGTCCCATGTTTGCTGACATGTCTTGTCCCCAGGAGCAGAGATCAACCAGAACTCTGTCATGGCTGCTCAAACGATCAAGGAAAGGTCTCTACAAAAAACACATTTGAGATTTCAAGATTAAATGCTGTGTTGGGTATCCAAACAATGCAGCAGATGGGGCATTATAAGGAAAAGTGCTTCAAATCTGTTTAAAACATATTACAGAGGTACTTCCATAGCCGATCATGTGACAAAATCCACTTCTCCATTTACTTCTATACAAATGACAGGTCACTGCTCATTCTTTATTAACGTTGTGCTTCAGCAGCGGATGAGAAACAATCGGGTTTTAGTCGTGGATTTAAAATCGATTACACAATTTATAATCTCATACGTGTACACCAAACTGGCATACGTGAGCTGAAACAGACCCATTGGTTGAAATAAGCTTTTCAGGGGTCTGAAAATATCGCATGACCAGCTACGGCTGTCACGACTATGAAATCTAATGAATGTTTGACAGTACTTACGGATGAGATAAGTCACGTTGATAAGCCTCGAAATAATCCGTTAAAATGTAAACTGTTTTAATAAAACATTGTGGGGAAATACAGATGATCGAGCTGCAGTGTTTAAAACCCTTCAGAAAGCATCACATTTGAAGTCAGCTGATCGAAGGAGGTTGTGCTTGGGTCAGTTGACAATGCGTACTGAATGCGCAAAGCGGATGTTGAAGGCTTAGCTACGTTATTACATAAAATAGTCAATGGTTGTCTTTATAATAAAAGTTAAATATTTTTACTTTTAACATGTCTGTGCCAATGTATATAATTTTATCATACCTTCTTTATTAACAGAAGCTGAAACAAAATATCTTAATTGTTACCATTTTCAATTATAGTCGTATTATAATCATTATATATAACTATTATATAATAGTCTTTCTTTTGTAAACAATAAATTGAAATATTCATCATTTCTTATTATTTCATTTATCACGTATTGCTTTATTGCTTGTTTATCACCAAGAACAATTTTTTTAAGTTTTATATAACTATGAATTTATTCATTGTATTGAATTTTTAATTCATACATTTTCAGAATCTGCATGTTTAACCAAGCAGACACAGTAAATGCATTAAACTTCATAATACAGCATATGTAGTACAATGGTAATCAAAATGTTGATGTATTGCATAAGGTTATTTGTTATACGTTTTTAATTCTGTTTATCTGAAATTCTTTGACAATAAGCTGGAACCTGAAACAATAAAATATGACCTTTTGCCCAGCAAACAGCTATGAAAACACTTGCATGTTTATTTATCATTGAGTAAATGTTTGTTATTACAATTCCTGCTTTTATCACCCAAACACGATTATAGATATACTGGACAGAATATTGTTGCATGTACAACACAACTGTTTAAGACACTGAATTTCATTTAATATCACTTTGAAAATAACTAAGAAATTGGTATCCCAACAACTTCTACTGTTTTACTGTTACATTGGAATAATTTAATAAAAAGTAATTAAACAAACAAATCCCACGTATGCCCATACATGTTTAAATGAGTATTTCCTGTAAGAAGAAAGTAGATCTACATCTAGTACATCTACGATAAGAATATCATTATTTCATGAGTGCATGTGTCCACATAATACTTGTTGTTAAATATTAATAAGATGCACTGACGTTGTCAAATTTCCCTCCGGACCGTTCAATCATGAGGCCTAATTAATATTCATAAGCCGAGCCTTCGCACTAGTAGGCTCTGTACATACACGCCTCTCCCCGTGTTACTTCACGTCGCCCGCCTTCCTCCACCAACCATTTCTGCTTGAGACGTTCAGCCGTCCGACCAGAGCCCTCCTCACCCAGGCATATGGCACATACAGCCTCCTCTCTTTCTTCTATTTGTGTCCCCACAACTCTTTAAAAATTCCGCCGAAAAAGAGAAGACGATTTTCCAAATCGTTCAGGCCGTTATCTCACGTAAGTACCGCGTTTATGTCTGTTTCTGGCTCCATCCCGGAAAATTCACCGTCTGTATTAAGGAACTGACACACAACATGGCGGTTGGTTGTAGTCGCGCTTGTAATACGGGCGACGGTAGCACTCCGTGAAGGACAACGAGAAATAGACTTAAAGCCATAGATTATACGAATGAAATGCACTTAATATGATACAACTATATTTGTTTGTAGCGTGGCGGCTTTATCTTGCTAAATATTTAGTAGCTGATACAGTAGCCGAAACCCGGCCGCGCACGACATGTTCCGTCAGGTTATTAAATTACCTATTATTAAAAAACTGCTGCTTTGCTGTCTTTACACATGAGGTTATTACATTATTCCTTGTGTTTGGGAGCTTGTGTCTGTAAAACATTTGTATTGGTACAGCATGGTGCCAAATCACAAAGTTTGTTGTGCCTCTGTAAAACTGTTACCAAAACATATAACATCTTGGATTAGAACGAATCATTGCTAAAGTTAACCCGTATTTTTTCACAAGTTAGCAGGACAAAAGCAGAATTAAACTTTATGAGGACTTGAAGTTTGTACTGTATGAAAAAATATGCCATGACCTCTGATAAATAGTAAAACAAAAACACTGAAGTAACTTCATTTATTGATCCCTTATGGAGAGATTCAGATAAGATTGGTTTAACACTTTAAAAGAAAACAAGGTAACTGATCACCCAGGTCTGCTTAACTTGTGTGGTTCAAAGTACAACCTGTTGTCACTTGATAAGTATCTTATTGCCTACAGTGATGCTGAAAATCTGCTGCGCTCCTGTATTTAAAACCTGTTTATAAAAGTCCTGAAATGTTCCGACATGTCCTGCTGCGTGTTGTATAATAGTTTATAATATGTCTGTGTTCTGGCACTACAGGGCTCCCCACTCTCTCTGCAAGTGTATAAGCGCTACCCAGAAGGCCTAGGGGAGGCCCTCTACCGCGAGCAGTTTGACTTCAACGCCGAGCCGCCTTGGGATCCTAGTTGATAGCGGGAGAACACCATCTCCCACGTTGTCCATGTAAGTAGTGGCATTCAGACTCTAAACATATCTACTGTGTTGTTACTTTATGTAACACTGGGTGGCTTATATGTAACCTCTCTTTCCGCCACTCAGACAGCACAAATCCATTGGTAATGCCATCAAACGCACCATTGTGCCTCAAAGCCACAGGGATTTATTTTAATTCAGCATGAGAAAAAGCCAGTGTGTTGTCGTCATCTCTAAACATGCATAGCTAGACTCATGTGATGCCTTGCCTGGTTATGTGATTCGTTTTCTCTGTTTGTTTTACTTATTGGCCTCATGGCCATTGTAGAAGCATATCCAATGAGCCTGGGCAAGAAATAGATCAATGACACAGTTAATTTCCTCCTGTTCCAAAGCTGCTCATATAACACAAAGAGTTTTGTAATGTGTGGTGTAAACAATTTGGTCATGTGCCTTTACCGAAAATGCTGTCACAAGGTGGCACATCATTTGGATGTTGTGCAAATTATTGTGGTGTAGAAACTAATTTGTTACCCCAATCAGTTTGTTGCATACCCCAGCGGCTCAGTAAACTCTCTATGATTGTCGGATTTGCGGAATACGGTTGAGATGAAAGGATTCGTTGATGCACCAAACTACATCATTGAAGTACTAGAGGGAGGAGTGACCCTTGAAGATGTCATTGATAACCACATATATGAACAAAATCTGGTAAGTTGAATTTGGGCACCAAGTGACATGAAATAGTGTTATGAATGCTATGTTAAACAAATGTAATGTGTTCAATCATGTGAAATAATACTGCAGGTGTAAACCATTTTTCATCCAATCTTTCCTTCAGGCTGAAAAGAATGCATTTGTTGTGGCCGACCTTGGGGCCCTAATGCGACAGCATGTTCTGTGGAAGTCCACCATGCCCCTCATTCGACCCTTCTACCCAGTCAGTTGTAACAGCAGCCCTGTAGTCATTGAGCTCCTGTCTGCCCTTGGTGTTGGTTTTGTCTGTGCAAATAAGGTATTGTTTAAAAAAAAGTTTGCTTAAATACAGAAAACACTACACACATCCCATAATCTGATGGAAGTGCATTAATTTCTTTCAGGCCGAAACCACATTGGTTCTCAATCATGATGTCTCTCCTGAGAACATCATACTGTCTGGTGTGTGCAAGCAGCTTTCACTCATTAAACATGCAGCAAGGAATGGCATTAACTATCTGTTGTGTGAAAATGAGGCAGAGCTTCGCAAAATTGCCCGCAACCATCCTGATTCCAAGTAAGTACTGAAATTGGGGAATAATCAATTAAAAAGAGCATCTGTTTTTACATTTGCCCTGTGCACCATTAACCACCCAAAATCAGACAAGAAAATTAATTAACTTTATGCACTTTCCTTGCACTTTACCTCAGACTTTTGTTACAAGTGTCTACTGAAGCACAGGTGGAAGAGGCAAGTGTGACCATCGGTTGCTCCTTGAAGGGTTGCAGGCACCTTATGGAAATAGCCAAGGAGTTGAGTGTAGATGTTGTTGGAGTCATGTAAGTTAAAGGAGTTTGGGGGTCAGAGTAAATCTAGGATTCTTTTGTATTTGAAGTTTTGGGGAGTTGTTAAACTGTGCTGATCTTTCCACAGGTTCCAGGTACCGGTGTCCTGCAGAGATCCCCAGGCATACACTCATGCACTGTCAGACGCTCGCTGCATCTTTGACATGGGGGTGAGAAGGCGCAAATTGTGATTATAGAATATAGAGTGTCTTAAGATTTTTTAAGATAACTGTTATCTTTTAGAGAATGCGGGTTTGTGGCATTTTACAAGTATCTGTTCGAGCGCTGAGTTTTCCTTGTGTTACTCCACAGAAGGAACTAGGCTTTGACATGAAGATTCTGAATATTGGTGGTGGATTCAATGGCACTGAGTTCCAGTTAAAACAGGTATGTCAAGCATTTGACATTGGTCAATTTTATTTGTTTTGTCCCGTGTAAACATTTAAACTAATACTGAATATCTCATTTTACAGATACACTCTGCTGTTACTCCACTGCTGGAGGCATATTTCCCTTCAGGATCTGGAGTGAGTGTCATCGCTGAACCCGGGAATTTCTTTGTGTTTTCCTCCTTTGTTCTTGCTGTCAATGTTATTGGCAAGAAATTGGTATACCGGGATCTCCACAGTGACATTCATGGTGGGTCCCGTCTTATTTCTTAATGTGGTATTAAAGTCTCTTCATCTGGGTTAACGTCTGTCCTCAATGTTTTTTTTAGATATTTCAGATGGGCTGAGCTCAAATGATGAACCAGAATTTGTGTATTATATGAATGATGGTGTATATGGATCTTTTGTGGGAAAATTGTTTGGAAATGTCATCAGCGCACCTTCTGTGCACAAGGTAAGTAATGCTCACCTACATGCACAATCCTAGTTTATATTAATTGCCTGGATATTGATGTACAGAGATTATAAAACTGCATATTGTTTTTTAGATGTCGCTCACACTAGATGAACCAGTGTTCTCCAGCAGCTTGTGGGGTCCTTCATGTGACGCACTGGACCAGGTGGTGGAGCGCTGCCTTCTCCCCGAGCTCTCGGTTGGGGACTGGCTTGTTTTCAGAAACATGGGAGCCAGTGGTCAGGAGGGGCCAGCATCCCTTAGTGACACCGACCAACCACCTGTGTATTACACCATCTCCACAGATGACTGGTAATTACAGCCATGTTGAATTTGACCTATTGTACTGTTTCATGACCCTGTTTTGCTGTCCCAAAAGGGTACTATGATACAGGTTATACAAGAGTTATTGAATTAATATTATGTCCTTTCCATTAGGTTTGAGATGCAGGAGGCTGGGATCTCTCTTGATGATACCATGAAAACGTTCTCATTGGTCCAGTATGGCTTGTAACCCAGCCATAATCCGTCCCATAACCACTGGGCATGTGTAAAGCCTGTAGTCAACATTCCAACAGTCATGGGTGGAAAATTGTTATTCGTTATGGTGGGGAAGAAAAAGGCTTGATGTTGTTGGGCAAACTAATCGATTGACATTGTTACCTCAGTTTCTCACAGTTATATAAAGGCTGACTTTCCTTAGCACCCCAAAAAAATGGCAGAAAACCCATGTTCAATAACTTATGCAACAAAATGGATGACTGTGGAGATGGCACCCAAATCTTGGGTTTCTTAATTAAACACCGTTTACATAAATGTTCAACTAATTTAATTTTGATGTATACATATATAGATATAGATTACCTACTGACAGTCCTGTAAATGAGTTGTACAACGTCATGCATTTGTCGCAAAAGTAATTTCATAATAATAGAATTTAGTATCTGCACAAATAGGCCATGACCTTTATGTATGTGGGTAAGTGAAATGAATTCAGTACTTGTTTTTCCATCACAACAAGGTTTTAAAGAATTAGGGAGCTTGTCATTGCTCCTCATGCCAAATTACCATTTTGTCATTACATGTGGTGTCATGTGACCGTTTTTAAAGGTTATATATTTCAGAGTGCTCTAAGGTCAAGTGTACTGTGATTTGAATGATCCCCTCAAAAGCTTTTAAACCTTCTGCCAGGTTATAGGAAGGCACATGTAAATTGGTGTTATTTTCTCAATGGTATGTTTTATAATTAGACTGTTTGGCATCTCACCAAAAGTATCCTAAAGTACAATCTTTACTACAAGCAAACTAAATAATGCCAGGCCCTAGCTGTCAATTCAGAAATTAATACTGCAAATAGTGTGTCACAAATATATGTTATAACTCCTGTGTGTCTAGCACAGTTAAACATATAATATTGATTATAACACAACTCACTCCGTTTTTATAAAATGACATCCCTTAGTAATGAAATACGTATTGTCTAAGGCACTAATGGACCATTGCCTGTATTTGACTGTAAAATTGTGCTTGTTAAAGTAATGAAAATATTAATTTAATACATTTCTTTGAGCAAATTCCATTGTTGAGTTATATTTGTGTTTCAGTGAATGTTTTCGTTTCATTAGGAATGTCAAACTACTGAGCTAAAGCTACAATACAAGTCAACTGTAAACATCACAGTTTTATTTCATAATAAAGTTTTGAACTCGCAAAGAAGTCATTTAAACTCAAAATAAAATAAATAATACTAACCCAACTCATCTAACAAGCAGTTGTCGGGTCTGTAAGATAAAGGGTTAATACTGTAGGGGGAGCTGTGGCCTTATTAAACTCGTTCATACGCTTCAGTTCTGTACTGGGAGACTTCAATGACAGTCGTCGGGGAGAGATAGCAGCTTCAGCGCTGCCGATCAAAGGCAATAATAATCATGAACTGTAGTATGAACACTTCGACAAACATTATGGAATATCAGGTAATAACAAAAATCATATTTTATTGCGTTTTACTGCAGCTTTACGTCTCTCGAATAAATGGTGAATCTGCTGACCTGATGCTTGTGAGCTTTCATAACAAAGGGCCTTTCGGTAAAGCGTCCGTAACTTTTAAACAAAACGATATTTAGGTTTGTTAATAATATGTGGCTTCTTTAAAACGCTTTAATGGTAATTGTATTATATTGTGTCTAAGTGTTCAGGATCGCGAACGATACATTTATATTAGTGGTCTCATGGGACCTGTTATTGAAATGAATAAGAAATACGACCATTCGACTCATTATTGAATAGCAGATTGAATGAATTTACTGGCTAGTGTTTATTTCAACCACAATGTAATGCGGTTGATATGTTTTGTAAGCAGATTCGTCATCGCTCTGCCTCACCTTACAGTAGCTGCGGCTGTAACGTATGCGGCTCTACTGGTTTGAGAATAAATGGTGATTTTATCACCTGTTTTGATCACCAATGGTGACCAGTCAGTCACAATAAAATATTCCTCTATTAACAATAACGTTTCACCTACAGAAAGGTCACAAGGATGTTGACCCAAAGAGCACTGAAGATGAACCCCTTCTCAGAGACAACCCAAAGCGATTTGTTATCTTTCCTATTCAATACCCGGACATCTGGAAAATGTACAAACAAGCTCAGGCCTCATTCTGGACAGTTGAGGAGGTGAATATTAATTCATTTTATGTCCATAAAATGTTAAGATTGTCTATACTTGTTTCTACTTGTATCTAATGTCTTTGTGACATTCTTGTAATGTTTGCACACAAGTCTGAAACTGTAATTGTACCTAGTCTGTTTTGTCTATGTAGTGATTTTCATGGTCCTAAAAGGAATGTTATTTAATTCCACTATGTACTTCACCTGCTATATTTATATGACAACAATAAGCATCTAAAACTTCTGGTTAGGCTTCACTGTAAACAAAGGTTGTGTTGTAACATTCCCCAAAACATTAGACCTTTAGGCTGTTCTTGAAAATGATTGAATAGATTTTAATAACTGTTGTACTTACCAGTTACAATGTCACAAGGACGCTGATCTTAGTTATTAGTTACACAACACTGAGATAGTTAGTCTTTGTTTTAGTCTAGATTCAGCTGATGTGATGGGATCATATTTGTTCCTGTTTATCCACTTGTAGGTGGATTTATCAAAGGACTTGGTTCATTGGGACAGCCTGAAGTCTGAGGAAAAACACTTCATATCTCATGTATTGGCCTTCTTCGCAGCAAGTGATGGAATTGTCAATGAAAACCTGGTCAGTCTTTCTCCAAACCTCCTTGTTTTCACTGCATGATAAAAGAAATCAATGTCAAGCATCACAATCGATTCTTATGAAATAGGTGAGGTTAAACAGACGTGTTTTGCTCACTCAGGTGCAAAGGTTCAGTCAAGAAGTCCAGCTTCCAGAGGCACGCTCATTCTACGGCTTTCAGATCCTGATTGAGAACGTGCACTCAGAAATGTACAGCATGCTCATCAACACATACATCAGGGATCTTAAAGAGAGGTGGGATGAATCAGAGATGTGACACTCACTTTAACAATGTCAGTTACAATAGTAATGTACTTGTGCACATTGTGACAGGTACGAGGTTCTGTTAGTGCATTTTTTGTTGCTGTTTTCCGTAATGTGGGAATTTTTTTCTCTTCTATCCCAGTGTATTATGTAAAGATCTATAAACAATTATAATAGTCTTATTTAAATTAATTTTATCATAAACTTTCAGTAATATAGCTTGTGTTATAACGGTATTGTATTATAAACTGCACGTTCCCTGAATATGTAGTGTAAGGTCATTTTAAAGTCAAACCTTTGATACTTGTTAATAATTCTTTATTTTACTTGATACAGGGACTATTTATTTAATGCAATCCAGACACTGCCATGTGTGAAACGGAAAGCAGAATGGGCCCTTCAGTGGATAAATGACACAAACTCTACTTTTGGTGGGTTCAGTGAAATAATTTAGGGCAGCTCCTGTGTGTGTGTGTGTGGGTGGGTGTGATCGTGTGTCTTACAATATGGAAAAATTATATTGACCCAGTGACTGATTTAATCTGTTTACTTGTTTAAGGGGAGCGATTAGTAGCATTTGCAGCAGTGGAGGGCATCTTCTTCTCTGGTTCATTTGCTGCCATCTACTGGTTAAAGAAAAGAGGCCTGATGCCCGGACTCACCTACTCCAATGAGCTGATCAGTAGAGATGAGGTGAGAAAATATGTCTGCTAATCAAATGTCTGCCAATTGTTTCTAATTGCTGATTGTGTCATTTAAATTTTGAAGGGTCTGCACTGCAATTTCGCTTGTCTCATGTACAGCTACTTGGTAAAAAAACCTTCTGCAGACAGAATTAAAGACATCATCACAAAAGCTGTGAGCATTGAACAGGTCTGTAGGCATCACTGTACCTCTATACTGCATAACTATTATGTCATTATTACAGGTTTGGTCATTAATTTAACTGCAATTGTGTTTGTTTTTATTTGCAGGAATTTCTCACAGAAGCCTTGCCAGTCAATCTGATTGGAATGAACTGTGTTCTCATGAAGCGGTACATTGAGTTTGTTGCTGACCGGTTGCTAACAGATCTGGGATTGCCCAAAGTAAGTACTATAACAAAATCGTCTGTAATTAAGTCTTATTAATTTATATTAGCTTATTTAATGCAAATTGATATATTACTATTGATATGACAATGATCTGTAATTTATTTCAAAAGGTGTACCAATCAGAAAATCCCTTCGACTTCATGGAGTCAATTTCACTGGAAGGAAAAACAAACTTTTTTGAAAAGCGAGTGGCTGAATACCAGCGTTTTGGAGTGATGTCAAATGTCATGGACTGTGAATTTACTCTAGATGCAGATTTTTGATGGACCAGGGTGTATTTCATTTACTGGACAGCATTTCATTTTGCTTTACAGAGAAATGTCAGGTACTTGAGTCTAAGCATAAAGGAAAAAATACCTAATACAAATTTAAAAATGTATTTATTTTTAAGTTAATACATCATAATATTGTTCATAAATGAACAAACTCCAGGTACTGATAAAAAAATAAATCCAACCACAGCATAAAAACAGGCAAAAATCAGAGTAAGGATTCTCCTAAGAAACAAATATTTGTAGTCTAAATCTTTTGGGATTTCTGTGATGTTTTTGAATGAAACATACAAAGCAGTCCCTGAGGACACATGCTACTGAGAAAACAGTTTCAGGAATTAGCATGTTTTGTAGTCCTATCACCTCTGTCTGTAACCTCTATGCTATTAGCATAAAGAAAACTAAATAATGTTTATTAAGTTTAAAAAGTGTGAAATCTATTTAAGGACCTCAGCTTTGTTACTCTTTGAGTATTAAAGCATTCAGTAAGGCATAAGTAACACCGTAACAGTAGGGGAAATACTTCACCAGCACTCAGACCAGCAGTGGGTTCAGCATGACACTGCACTCCGTTGAGTAATTTCAGTATGTTATTGCCAGGTTCTTGAAACCTACTGAGACGCTGAGAGCACATTTCTACACCATAAACGGTTACATCCTGTTTTAGGTGTGATGTTCAAATGTGCCCAGGAAGCTCAAAAACCTTTATTTTACCTTTGTCCTTTTCAATTAAATAGTTGTTTAACCTTCAATTAAAATTGAAACCGATGTAAACTGTGTTTATTTGTTTTTATTTATTTAGTATAAATGATTTAGATTTGGTGCAATGATGTTAATAAAATCTGTCAACATTTAAACCTTTAGTTCAGTTATTAAAAGTTATTTCGAAATAAAAATGTAAATGTGTAAATAAAAACAACAAAATGATTTTCACATTTAGCACAATCTACTTTGACCAAATGTTACTTAATGTGTAATTAATAATAAACGCATATTTCCATTATTATTATCATATTATTTTATTAAGTTTAAAAACAGGGATGAATTGTTGAACCCTAATGCAACCCACACTACAATAACACACAAAAGCTGTCTGAACAGTCTGCCATCATGTAAGAAGGCGAGATACATTATAGCCACTCCCTCCTCTAGCTACTCGTTCCCGCTGCCAGCAGCAGCTCACTCTCCGTTTTATGTGCGGTTCTCGTCCGCCTGCTTAAAATGGACCGGGACTGGAGAACTTTGGCTATTCAACGAGCCGAGTACGTGTCCGACCGTCTCCGCGGTCTCATGTCCTCCGGCCTGGACTTTCTTCGAACTGAGCTGGGGGTAGAACTGGGGTTAAAGCCGGAGAAGTATCCGTCGTGGGCAATTCTGAGCGCAGCGCTGATCGGGCTGACTCTGCTGGTGGTGGTCGCGGCCTGCGGTAGGAGAAAGCGCCGAGTGGCCCCAGTCACAGCCACCGGGAGTCCCAGCACCGTCGCTGAGACCCAAATTAAGGCTGCCCTGCCACCAAAGACCGTTAAGACCGAACTGAACGAGCCGAAGAAGAGAAACAGAAAGAAAACCTCTGACAAGGTAAGCGGCCTGTCATTTTGATCTGCTTTCAATGGATGTGTAACAAAAGCCCTAGTCAGTCAATCTAGCCTAGACAGCAACAATCGAAGGTGTAAACAATAATAATATAACATTTTAATTTTTATAATAATAATAATAATAATAATGGGACATTCAATCAATAGTAATTGAACATTAAAGCGTATATAATATCAAGAAATGCTGTTTTGATCACCAACATTTTGAGACACAGCCAGTTTCTTGCTCTAAATAATATTTCTGTCATTTAACTTTTGTGGCTAACTGCTAACTGTCAGAGCGAGTAGGAAACCAGCCATCAGCGCGATGGATGTGCCGTTTTACCCATTAAAACAGTTTAACAATACGCCTTCCTTGTCTTGACTGGTTTTGGGCGCAAAAGAGCAAACCAGACGTGATTTTATTACCATCATTATCATAAGAGACACTCAGGCAATAGGAGAGCCACGTAGCCGCATAGCTGACTGGCTAGCTCAGCCTTAGCATGCTCTGATAAGTTTGGTTTTTTGTGACACCACCGCTTGGGTCTGAGTAAATGTGAGAACTGGGATCAGACAATCAAACTGTTTTCATTGCCCAAGAGCCGTTTAGAAGAATGAGTTGCGGTCAGTTACAAAGTACAGTTTGTAACTGTTATGTGTCCTTAGCTGAAGTCCCAGGCGAATGGACAGACAGTTGCTGAACCAAAGGAGGAAATCCAAGAACTCAAAGTCACAGATGAGAAGAAACCCTCACCTGCACCAGCACAGCCTCCCGCTGATACAAAGGTTGATCATCCAAGTCTTCACAAAGTGTCTTTGTGTTTGTTTTCATTACAAAAATACTATTAGCTGGAGTAAACCATTGCATGGCAAGCAATTACAGCTTAATGAATGTACCCTCAGTTCTCTGCACCCTTATAAACTAGTGATCATGGCTATCAAACCATATTGTCCACCAAAAATCAATTACTGCAGTTGGTTTGCATAAGATCAGATGCACAGCCTTCAAAACATTTTGCATAAGATCAGTTCCATCAAACAGCCTCCAAAGAACCTCTCGGGTTTCTGGTTCTGAATTTCTTTGTTTAATGACAGTGGTGACTAGTACCCAGTTACCAGGCAGTTGACAAACCCCATATTAATGTTTTGTCAATATCAAGAGTTTTAGGTTTAAGTTGTACAAAAAGTGACTAGTAATTTTTAGTTGCTGTTACAAAGTCCATGTCATCTTTCAATGAATACATTTGCATAAAAGCTGAATGTATGATGTTTCAAAACAGTTTTTGATAAAATGTAGCATCTTACTACTGTTTCAATGTAATAACTATAGTGTCTTTAAGTTAAGCAAGGTTTTTGCAGAGTTACTGTTTGATAAGTAGTGCTATGAAAGTGTCTCTGAATGTTTGTATCAGCCCTGCTTCAGTCTGCAGACAGTGATTGAGAGAGTCGGGTGTCAGTATTAGGCTGTAATATGATCATGCAGACAGAACAAGTGTAGGGGACGTTCAGAGAAAAAATGTGTTGACTCAAGGCCTTTTCTCCAGCATTATACAGTTTATACTTTATACAGTTTATTCAGCATTATTTATTTTCTTTCTTTTTGTCTTTCTTTTTTTAAAGAGCAATTGTAACATGGCAAAGCAATTTCCCCCTTAGATTAATACAGTTTATTTAATTGAATTAAAAGACCAAATAACTATTTAAAGATGGCTAATATACTGTATCATACTGTATGGCTAATATATTGTATTTCTAAATGTATCAAATGGCAGCAGTAGATGTATTAATATGGCACATATCCACTCATTATTTAATTGTAGTAGCTATATGTGGGCAAAGAAGATAGTTTATGACTTTTACCAGAAAGTTGTAAACGTGTTTTTGGTTAATGTGTAGGTCAAGAAAAACAAGAAGAAGCCTAAACCTGAAGTGAAGTCAACTCAAGATGTTTCCTCCTCTGATGGCAAGGAACCTGATGATGGTATGAATCTCGGTTATCTAACTCTTAAGCAGCAACAAACAAACATCTACAGGAACCAGCTTTACATTTGTTCTACTTTACTAAGGGTCTCTGCTTTTGTTAACTGCTACAAACTTCTAAACAAAGAATTTGGATAGGACTCCTCTTTCATCAGTCTAGTTTACATCATAAACTGTTCAGCAATCCTGCATTTTGTTACATTGTTATCAGGAACTAAAATCTGTTAGTAATTTGTAGCCCACTGATCCTAAAATGCAAAACATATTGGTTTAGGGTAAATTCCAATAACACTATTAGGGGAAGAATGAAAGTGCTTTGCTTTCTCAGTATGACTCTGTTACGCAGGTGCTTGGGTGACGAAAGTTAGCAATCGAGAGAAACGTCAGCAGCGCAAAAAAGAGAAGGAGGACAGCTCCGGGAGCCCAGAAAGCAGCGATCGGGCCAGCTGGAAGGCGGAGCAACCGGCGGCTCCTGCCACAACAGCCCCCAAGAAGAACAGAGGTACAGTCTCAGTCTTTCATTTCATTGTATTGAATGTTTCTTTGAATGTGGTTTTGGGTAAGTTAGAACTGTGCTATAGTCATCCAATAAAATGTCAATACAGGGAGTTGTATTTAAACATAAATATGAGCTATTTTAATTATCCGACCACTTTTTTTCATTTGTTGTAGAGACATCGCGGCCCAAGATTGGAAAAGGTGATGCTGTCACAGCTCCAGGTGAGATGGAACTTTCCACATTCCAATAAAGAATCTGCAAAATGCGTTGTTTTGCCCTGGTTGTTTGGGAATATCAATATTTATACTATAATCACCTTTATCGCTAGCCAAAAACATGATTAAAATAGGCAAAATACTTATGCAAATAAGTGGGTGGAAACTCTACTAGCTGTCTGTTAAAATCTCCTCTTGTCTGTAGTGACATCTAACCGGAGTGATGTGAACACTGTAAATGGTGGAAGTTGGACAGAAATGCCAGCGAAACCCCAAACCCAAATGAACGCTTCAAAAACTGAGAAGTTATCTGGTGGTAGAAAGTCTGCTGCTCACAAGAACCGAGAAAACTCCTGGAAACCAGAATCTGAGGGTAATGAGCTGTTTCAGTTGCGTTTTTCAGGCTGTTGTGACATTTACTACATAATACCAGAACTAAAAAACAAAATTGGGTTATAATATTTAACTTGCATTGTAATCACATTGTTTGCTTATTACTCCTTATCTCACAGGGACTGCTTCTGATGGTAAAATAAAAGCGGAACTAAAACCTGTAAATTTTGCAATGCTTGGATTAAATACACCAGGTATTTATAACATTTCTTAAAAGCACCCAATGTGAAATCCATCTATTTAAAATAATATGCAAGCTTATAAACACTTCCTGTATGTTTATAGGTGGAGAACAAGGGTCGCAACCCAACACTGAAATAGGCCAATGGGAAAATGATACTGCTGTTGACAATGGGTGGTCCAGCTTCAGTAAGATCAGAACTAGTTTATAAGCCTCACGCGAGGCTCAGAGATGAGATTAGAATTTGTTTAATTTATACTTTTATGTAATCATTATGAAGGGCTTTGAAATTGTTTTTCATTAAGTCTCCATGTGATTTCAGATGGTCTTACTGCTGTAGACCAAAATTCAGACTGGAACCCGCCAAATGAATTATGGGACAATTATGAGCCCAAAGCAGACACCCCTGTTCTAAAAGAGACACCAGTCTCTAAGCCACTTGGGGTATGGAAAACTACAAACTCTAAAACCCAATTTTAAACCAATTTTTAGCTTTAATAAAACAACTGTTTGTGTTGGTTTAAGGAAGCAAATGATGACAAAGAAAAGGCAGATCCAGCTGGAACTGGTAAATCCAAGAGAAAAAAGAAAAAGAAGAGACCAGAGGAGGAAAGTTCAGCGCTTGAGGTAAGAATTACAATTTCTCTCCATCAACTTAATCGTCAACAGCAAAGTTGGACTTAATAGGTATATGATATATGATCCATGTTCAGGTGACTCAAGAAGGTTCTGCTCCTGCAGAGAAGACTGTGGTTGTGAAGCCCCACCCTCCACACGTTCTGAAAGAAGAGGTGTCCAAGCAAAACGTCCCTCCACCGTCCTCACAAAGTGAGTTAAAAACAAGCTTGACGCATATATTGTCTTCAAAGTGGAAGAAACACTCATATATGACTGCAGAAACTACAGAAGACCATAAAAAGCTAATTTCCTTCATTTTTGCGTCCACAGAGAAATGTGATCAGAACTGGGAGCCACCGAAGCAAGTTCAGAAGAAAAAAGCCAGAAGAGAAACATGAACCCTGATGACCGCCCATGAGAGCTTATGCAAACAGATTGTTTATGCAATAATTTCACAGTACAGAATTTTATACGGAATAAATTTACTGTGCTTTAAAAAAATCCTAAATAGCAACAAGTCTGGGTTGTAAATGCTTAGTAAAAAAAGTTTCGAGTGACGGTAAACAGCCAGTGGGCTGGATCCATACTTAAGTGCACTATTATGCTACACTGAGGCTTGTTGAAGAACACATATCATCCTTGGTATCAGACAAACTTTCAGTGGAGCTAAACATTCATGATCATGGTTTTCCCACGGCGGCAGTAATTTCGAAATGGTTATAATCTTGAAGTTGGACGGTTGAATTTCGTTTGGGAAAGTTCTTGAACATTTTCTTGTTATTTCTTTACGTTTTTACTTTTTCAGCGGCACTTTGCGACCGCCGAATGGCATTTGGCAGTGCTGCAGTGTCTGAAGTTTTGCAGTTGGTGTTAAAAGCCACAAGGAGGCGCTGCGAGTCAGTGACTTGTAGAAGTACTTCTGTGACGTGAGCTTGAGCGGTATGAAGTGGATGTATTACTGTAGTTCTGTAGATCCGTGGGGGAAAATGAAAGAAACAGTTATATTACAGAGAATTTTTTAATGCTGAACCTATTTTCTTAGAGCTTTCTTCCGTCCTAAGCATATATATATATATATATATATATTTAACCCATATAATTGGGTATGTGGATCTTGGAGATGTTCAGAGCTGAGAAAATTCCCTTTTTATCAGCTATTAGATGACTTTAATGCTTTATTTCTCGCAACCTAAACTAGAAAAAGCCACGCCATATATATAGAACTATAAGGGCTTTTTCTATGGTAAAACTCTTTGTAATTGCACTGTGCTGAAGGTTGTAAATCCCCTGTGTATTTTATCTTGCACAATGTGAACATTACATTTTTGATTGTTTCATTGACTGAGAAACTTTTAGTTTTTTTTGTTTGGGAAAGTTATACAATGATTAGAGCAGCTTTAATTCCATGACACTGAAAGTATCAGGAATCTGTTGCCTTAATCTTTAGCGTTTGTTTTGTTTTCTTCACATTTTAATACTTGTCATTTTTAATAGAATGTGTGATATTATGTTTTATTTTAAAGTTGATTGATGTCAGTGTTGCACTTGCATGAATTTAATAATCATTTCTAGTGATGACAATGTCCTGATTCTCTGTCCACTCAGATACTCTGTGCAAGTATCTCTTACTGTAAATAGGCTTTAATGAGTGATGAAAGGATGTGGGGATGGGGTGGGCGGGGCCTCTTAAATACATTTTCACATTTGGGTTGACTTATTGATGTTTTTCCCATGATTGTTTTGTTTGGTAAATAATGTGTTTCCGAGGCACACTGAGCTTGTGTCTGGTGCCTGCCTTAGTTAATCTTTCTAGAGGTAATTCAAACAATGTATGTCTACTAGTTTTTAATTTTAAGAATGACTTAAGTAAACATGATCAATGCAATATTTTTATGTTGATTTGTTAAATAAATGACAATTGCTATTTGAGCTTATTTCTTTTAGGTTTTTGGAAATTAAAAGTCATTCAAACATTTTAGCAGGTGTTTGTTCTGTAGTACTAAATTTATAATTCACATCAAAGTGCATGCATGCAGACTTATTTTATCATTAAAAAAACTCTTCTATCTTAAATAGAATATGCATGAAATGTGTCTTGTATTGTGATTGGCTTTTGGTAAGATATCTTTATACTGCAGCCACAGCACTGGGTCTGTATTAAATGTATTTGGATTATTATTTTGATATTAAAACAATTGCCAAGGTCATCAGTATCTAAACCACAGTCTCATGTCACGTGTACAGACTCAGACTGACCTCTCTGTGGTTTTGTCATCTCATTTAGAATTTGTGGCACATTAATTCCCTTCTATTGATTGACTGATTGATTGATTTACTGTCTTTTAAAAGAATAACAACATTATGCTATATGATAGTGTCTTCTAAATCCATTACAGTTTTGCATTGTTAAATAATAAGTTACTGTGCTTTAAACTCAAGCTTTTTGCTTAGTTACAATTAATAAGCAAAGCCCCAGGTATAACATTGTGAACCCTGAAAAATGTGTGTTTTACCTGCATAACCCTAAAGAAGACATGTGATTATAGTGAATGAGTGGATCCTTCTCCCCACTGGGATGGAGTGAGGAGAAGTTTACAGGAGTGAACAGCTATTACAGCAGAGATAAACTGGGAGTCTGCAATTCCAGTTTAATTTGATAACATTGCACAACTGTACAACCACCATGTTGTTGTGCTGCCACTGTTAAAACATACTTACATCAGCTGAGAGCTGCAAATCTCTGTTGAAGCGTTCGCCCACAGAAGCTTAGTGGGCACACACACACTCACACACAGCCAGACAGAGTCTCATTGATATGGCCATCTGTTCTTCTCTGTTGTCACGTAGCTGGTCTGTCCTCATCAATTTTTGTATCATCTTGATTATATGAACACTTTTTTAAGAAAAAAGGGGGGAAAAGGGGGATTCTGAAAACATCTGCTCCAGTTTTTAACTAATGTTTTCAAATGTACGCAAATGGCATGTTACATCAAATAAGCCAATACAGATGCTTATTTAGATGCATACAAATAAAATAAACATGCAATATCTATTTTTAAACTTAAGAATTATTAGGGGAATTGAGTATGTTATACAAACTCAGGTAATTGTAGATGTACAAGCACACAGTTGCACTTGGGCTTTCAAATTGTGTAATACATATTACACAACTTTAATCTTTCTTTTGTTTGTGGCCAAATTAAAAAGAAATTCCGGGAATAACATCAGTCATTTGTGCTTGGGTGTGCTTGGATATCTCAAACATTGCATACCTATTTTACATATCCAATTTACATATCTACAGTATGCACAAAAGATATATAGGCTACTTCGCTAAAAATGGGAAAATACATAGAGCTGTGTATATAATACTATACTTAAACTCATCACACCATAAAATACCTTATTCTGTCCTGTACTGTGTACTATACTGTACTATACTATAGTATACTTTACTATGTATTAAATATTAGCGGTGACGCGTTCTGAAAGAACCAGCTGCATCACTAGGTCTCTGACGTCACACTAAATCCCCCCTCCGGTCACGTGACGAGGAGACGATCTGGATTAACCAGCGCTGAGGAGGAACGAACGGGACAGTAACGGGAAACGGAAACAACTCGCGACGTTAAACGACTTCTCTCATATGCTGCCGAGTTGCATATAAACAACAATTTTGCTATACAGGAATACATGAAATAGTGGAGACGCGTTTGGACTGAAAGATGATTTCGCCGTGGGACAGATGGTACACGACCAGCTGCTGTCTGTGTTGTCATGTACGGACGGGCACCATTATACTGGGCGTCTGGTATATGGTACATTTACTTATTTATATTTACGTTTGTTATGTTATTGAATTTAGTTCAAAAGTTGGCTTACATATGATGCCCAAAATATTGTTTAGGTAAGGTAAACTACTTACTATGTGGCAAGCAGATTAAAGACTAATGCCCTAGAAACATAAAAACAATACTGCGATTTAACCGCTCAGGGTGAGTTATTGTTAAACAACCATCTTCTAGTTTTCCTCTAGAAATCTTAGTACAAGCTTGTTTTATAATCTAGAGAGCTCTTGGACATAATAAAATAGAAATATAATCCTTGCTTGCTTAAACTGTTCCTGAAGAAACATTGTTTAGATGTGAGACTTCAGCCCAAAGATCTACATATACAACAGTCAGAAAATAAACAAATCATCATGAATATTGTGTCAGGAATAGAAAAACTCACCACTACTGTTTTTTTGCACCGCAAGGGAGAAACAACAACAACATTCATTAACCTAAAAACTAGTAGGATATCTGTCGACACAGATCCATCACAGACATAATTTAATATCCGTTATTGCCTCATATTACTTTAACTGAAATCTGACGTTTATACTCTCTAATCATAGCGAAAAAAATCCAGGTCATGTCCGATTCTGTTTTTTCTTTGCCTATTAAATTCCCTCTCTTCTTTACAGCTCATCAATGCAGTGGTTTTGTTAATCTTGTTGTCGGCTCTGAATGACCCAGTCCAGTATCACTACCACCTCACCAGTTCTGAACTCGGCACGGATTTGGATGTCATGGACGATGCAAGTATGTTTTCTAGCGCGTCTGTTTCTTAAATTCACATATATGCATTTGACAGAGGCCTTTATTTAACCTTAAGTAACATTGCATTCAAGCTAAACATCTTTTATGAGTATATGCATTTCTTTAGAATTAAACCTATGACATTAGCTTTGCTAGCGCTTTGTTTCAGCAATTGACACAGTAAACCAATCACCAGCATTTTATTCTGACTGGTGACTGATTAAAACTGACTGATTCTCAGCAGGATTAAAATGATAATACTTTTCTTCTTACTGTGGGCTGCGTTGGATCTGATCTGTGTTATGTGAAGCCTGTTTTGTAATAGTTGCTGAAGTTAACAGAACGTACTGGTGTCCTTTAACATATGGGGATTATGTGCAGCAAGATATTTTAAAGGCCAGTGTCACTGCTCTGATACAGATCATAAGCAGGTTACACGGAAATCAAGTGAGTTGGAACTGTAATGTTAGCTGTTAGGTGGTGTCTCATTTGTAATTGAACATTTAAATAGCATTGTGGCAGCTTATAACATAAAGATTTTAAGTCATTCCCTAAAAATCATATTAAGAATTTTAGCCTAAGCAATGAAACAAGAAGCCAGTTGTTACCTTAGCCAATATGTTTGAGGCTAGAAAAGTTATTTTCCTTATTTTCTAACACATCATGTTGTATGTATACATGTTTTTAAGCTGCTTTGTTTTTATTTCTTATTATCACGAGATTTACTTCTGTTTTGGAGAGAATAAGTTGTGTTTTGGAAACAAGCATTATAGATAGCAGGTCAGGTAACTTGTTCATGAGTGACTATAATGTCTTTGATCGGCACAACTACTAAATGTTTAATTCAGGCAGATAACATTCCTGGTTCATATGTCACAAGCTTTCTCAGATAAATTAATAAGTACATTTGGGTCATATTTTCCAGAAATAACATTAAAATACATTGGAAACACATTTTGCAGTGTGAATTAACAGATAATCTTGTATAAAACCAAACTAATTCTGAATTTTATATTAGTGTTTGATTATTAAAATCTCCCGGTCCTGTAACTGATAGATTGAAGCACATGTTGACCCTAAGATCTGTCTTTCCTCCACAGACATGTGTATCGCAGCAGCAATCTCTCTGCTAATGATTTTGATTTGTGGAATGGCAACATACGGTGCATATAAGGTTTGACAAATCACTCAAGCTCATTAAATGTGACTTTTATTTTTTGTTTATGACACTTAAATAGGATGAATTCATTCATCAGTTTGTTTTCACTATAACTTAGAAACTAAAAGACATGTCTGTTATTTCTTTTAGCAACATGCAGCATGGATTATTCCTTTCTTTTGCTACCAGATCTTTGACTTTGCTCTTAACACGCTGGTAGCAATAAGTGTTGTGGTTTATCCCAACACTATACAGGACTACCTTCAGCAGCTGGTAAGCATGTCATGATTATACAATGTCAACCTAATAATATTGCTCAGTATCATTTTATCATTGACTCTGTATGGCTTTGTTTTTACAGCCTGGGACGTTTCCGTACAAAGATGACTTGATGTCCACAAACAACATGTGCCTAGTATTAGCAGTGCTGCTGTTTATTGGCTGCATCTTAGCCTTTAAGGTATGTTTCATTGATTGCGATCTGTCACATTATTTTTGGTGTTGTTCAGTCAGATGTAAGGCACTGTGGCCTGTGAGATCTTCACTGCTTCAGATTAAAACTCCTTATGGAATCTTGACTTTTCCAGTAGACCTCAGATGTGATTCAAGTCGCTTTCTGACAGCTTGTGAGCATTAGAGACAGATTACACTGCTGGGATAAACACAGAGAGCTAAAATTAAACTTAGTTTCTCTGCTATACAGTTATATATGCCTGTCAGTGTAGTAGTTTTATTGAATTGTGTTCGATTTGAATCAATAAAAAAAACCCTTTAAGAATAAATAATAGAATATAATGACAGTGATGTTACAATATATGATGAGTGGAGAGCTTATGACGTCATTGGTTTTAAATTCCAGCATCCAGCTATTTTTAAAATAATAACTAATTTGTCCAGACGAAAGAGCTATTGGATGACCAACTGGTCAAAAATCAATCATGTTTAGAGTTATATGCATGTATAGAGTTATATGCATGACATGATTAATGAGGATTTGACTGTTTTTTCTGCAGGCGTATCTTATTGCTTGTGTGTGGAACTGCTACAGATATGTGAGTGGAAGAAACAGCACAGAGGTGCTGGTGTATGTCACCACTAATGATACTACAGTAAGTAATTGTTTCAGCTCACACTATGTCTAATGCAGTCTTAGTTGTGTACGTCCACATAACGCTTGCCTCAACAATGAGCCTGGAGCCTGGAGCCTGTGAGTGTTTGAGTCAGTTGTCTTAGGTCTTATGGGGCCACTTCATCATTAATGGTTATGATTCATTTATAGTATGACATACTAAAATATTAATTACTTGTTTTAATTTTCTGGGTATGGAGCTAATTGGGGCTTTAGGATGGGGTAACATGCTAATAAGTTGCTGCATAAAGACCACAGTAACCACAAAGATGTAGGTTTTGTGGCAGATGGATTGCACAGCAGTTGTACTCCTAGTAACTGTAGCAACTTTGTGAACTTCAGTTTTTTATTTTTAACTTAATATTTGTTAAAAATATTTTAATATTTAAAATATTAAAGTAAGTTAATATTTTTATTAATATATATAAATTTGTCTAATTAATATTGTAGAACTGGAACACTGAAAAGTCTCTTTAGGTCTCATTTTACTCACAAGCTACCATTCTGAACACCTGATCAAATTCATAAGGGATTCATGGTTCTCAGCTTTGTTATTGCAAATTCTGCAATTTAACAAGAACATGATCTGTGTAGTCCTGAAAAAAATATGCAGCCATATTAAACATGCTTTATGCTGTTACTTCTGAATGATAAGGCAAAATGATTATTTACCGTCACTGAATCATCCTAAATACATTTGTTGATTCCAGCAAAACTAATACTTACAGTTTACACATTTTTTCAGTGTAAACCATTGCTTTCCAACAAAAGCATTTTCTTAATCTGCAGCTATTCTATAACTTTTGTGTAATGGACACATTTATAGTATTTTTGCTGGTGCCAAACATGTCAACAGGGAATGTAGAAATTTGAACCAATAGGCCTGAAGGGGCAGCAGATACAGTCTTTAATGCGGAGTGATCTCACTTCATTCATTCATACTGCAGTCTGCTGCACAGTGTACCAGCACACATCCTTCACAGCTACAGGGAATATTTCTGATGTGCCTCGCAGAAGATCATGATGACAGTCTCTTCATGCCCTCCATAGCGTTGAGTCAGTGTTTATGGAGGGCATTATAGAGGGCACTGTGCTGTGTGCCTGTACTGCCTCTAATCTCTGCCTCTGTCTGCCTGCCATAAGTAATCCTGTCTCACTGTCTATCTGTCCCGCTGCTCTGTTGACCCTTGAAGCTCTTCAGTTACTGTCAACTCACATACATAACTGCCTCATTCATGTTATACATCTATTATGTATAGATACATAATGTAAACAAATGTTATAATAGAAGTGTATGCTTTTAGTGACTTACATTTTGTTTCAGTTTCATATTTGTTTGTCTTGTTTGAAAGTCTATTTAAATGAGTTCCACTGGTGCCCTTCAATGAATGGACATCCTTTTAAAATAAAGGAGAGAGCAGAAATAAAAGGCCATTCATGTGGCTCTCACACTGTTCAGCTGCAGGCCATTACGTAACTGTCCACGTTTGTTTGGTTCATGTGAAATCCTCTCGGTCGATTCATTCCAACTGTTCTCGCAAGGTGACGATGCAACTGCCTTCCTGATTATGACTGTGCACATTACATATTAGTTCATCTTTTTATGAAGCTGTGTGTGAATAAAGACATTTATTATTATTTATATTATTAATATGTACAAAAACAGTCATTATAATTAACTGAATTACTAAAAACAAATGCAACATGAGGTTATGTCATAACAGTTCAGAATACAAACAAATGTGTTACATAACATTTTTTATATACCATAATATAATGTTAAAATATAGTAGCCAATATATAGCATATTCGGCACATATACAGCATATATACAGTATTCATCAGTCATCAAGCTAATGTGTCTGCATTACTTTTAGGTACTGCTTCCACCGTATGAAGAGGCAGTCGCCATCCCACCGAAGGACCCCCCACCTCAGTACGATTCTGCCTAAAATCCAACTCTCTCATTTTTCCCACACTCCTCCAAAACCTCATCCAAAGAACAGTTTCTGACACAGAACAGACCCCCCTCCCCGCCCCCCGGTCCTCTGCTTGTGGGTGTGATGTAAGTCTTCTCTCTAAAGGTGGTAGTGTGACTTTCAAATGCTCTTCCCTCTACAAGGCAACCCAGCTGTCCCGGCAACCCAAAGCTCTGTGTCAGCTCCAATCTGATTTGCACTTTCAGCGATTATCTGTGGCACTGGCCTTTTTAATACTGTGAACTTCTCAGTAGTGCTGTTGTCTTCTGACATACCTGAGAGTTGAACGCCGTGTACATGACGAATCTGGGAGTTACGTAAGAGCACTTTTTTAAAATGAATTACCTAGAAATTTATGAATGTAGGAAAGCGGCTGTTTTCACTTATATCTTTTGCAAATGTTGTACTGTATGAAATAAATCTTAAAATTCTTATTTAGGTTCTGAAGATGCCTAAATGAGTTACAACTTAAATCTTAAGCAATTCTACGCAACTGTGTCTAACAAAGTGAAACCTTCCAATTCTTCTTTTGTACACAAATAACGTCCCAATATGTGATGCAATCAGTCTTTGGTTAACATTCTCTTTCAATTGATTGCTAATAATGAGTTTGAGAGAGTGTAGTGTGGATGTTCCAAAGACTAAACAATCTATTAATCTCTGTACTTATATGCATAGATGTAACAGGTTTAGATGTGTAATCAAATACCTTTAAAACATTTACTTGATTCTTTTGACTGTTCCGCGTGTATTTTGGGGGTATTCTGAATCAAACGTTGATGGTGCTCTAAAATGTAAACAAGAATTCTGGCCGTTTATGACTTAATTCTCATGTTCAGACAAGTACTATAACCATACTGTCAACACTTGGTTATGACCTATGGCTGCAGACTGCAGTGTTTTTGCACATATAAATATAATTAATTTGTGTTATTGTCTGTGATGAAAGTTGTGCTGATTGGTTATTGTGTCAATTGAAAAGTAAATGATGTGACCCCCACAATAGATTAGCATTAGACAATTATCTAGCTAGGTTTCCATCCCTCAGAATCTCCTCTTAGCTTGAAGTAGCTCCTGTTACTGGGAACATTTTTATATACAGTTGCTATGCAGGGGTATTTGTAATATGTATTCATAGCTGATGATGGCAATATACACTTGCATTTATTAATGTTGGGAATAATAGAACCAGTACTGAAAGTGTTAGAGGTTAATATATGTTAGCATTTCATTTGTATTGCTCTGTGTGTAGACTTTCATCCTCAATGTAGCATCTTAAATTCAGCTTCATATAACTAGTGTTTTTTGTGAAAGTAGTTTGTAGTGAAACTACAAAACTATGTATAGTGGTTGATAACACAAGACATTTGTAAAATTGGTTTTTGGCATAAAATATGAGCGTAATATTTTAATAAAATATTTCTTAATATGGTGAACATTTACTAATTTTTATCAATAGAGTAACTTCACTGAAAGCAAGAACAACATTGGTCTGTAGGCAGAATGCTTGTGTTTGTTTTTGTGTTACATGTCTTGATTCTCACTGGTTTGTCTTTTTTCTAAATAAATATTGTACTAATGGTTTATTATGCTTGTGTATTTCTTTTTTACTAAGGTGTGTAAAAAACACTTTTTCAACAAAGATGTGAATAAAATAATACTATAAAATAAATTTAAAAAGTCAAATATTTTATAGTGGACCCTTCCTGGTGTGATTGTGGCTCAAATCTTTATTCACCGTTTTTAATGGACATGCGCTGCTGATCCTCAGACGTGACCTTTTGCTTAATGTCCAGAGAGGCTCAGGGAGATCTGGGCTAAATCAAAGTAGATTGACTCTACAAATGATGCGTGGCATTAGGTTTGCGTGACCAGAGAAGACAGTTTCACCTATTTTCAGTTCTGCCTGAGTACAGCTATGTCAGAAGCAATCATTTGCATTATTAAAGAATTCACAATATGTACACATCATTCACTGACCTATTTTTGATGGCTGGAATTCTTAGTACACAGTCCAGTGATGTGAAACACAGCTTGAGGTCTTTTTAGTAATAGTCTTCAGATCTCATGCAAAACACTCCATTTATTTGCCTAGTTTTCATAGCATTAGTTTTTTCTGAGGGTGCACCGCACGTGCTCAGTTAAGAGTGATAATGTTTATGTGGGTATTTAGAAGACTTCAAAACCAAGCACACGTGACTGAGAAAACTAGGGCAATCATTCTGTGAGGAGAGCGTTTGATGTTTTTCTCTGCCCAAGCGCTTAAGCTCTGTCAGAGTTTTATTTCGGTCTGAAAATCCTCAGGAAAAAGTGATTTTTTACAGTTGCATGCTTATAATGACCCAGTCTCCTCTTGAATAATATTTTATAGAAAATAGGCTTAACCCAGTATCTGCTAAACAATGAATACATCATTTACAATACAAGAGGCAAGACATTAAACATAAATCTTTGCTTGTGTACTTTCTAATATACTCAGAAAATCAAACAGGGAATTATATATTATGTTATATATATATATACACAGACATATTAAGTCATTACATTGGATGAAAACATCAACATTCTGTAAGTATTGCCTACACTTCTGAATGACATTTAATGTTTAAAAATTGCTCATATAAAGGCAATATAAACCGTTTTATGAGTGTAGCTATACAAAGTAGTGATCAGAATACAAGAATTGTATTACAATGTTTATTTCTGAGGACCCAATGAATCAATTTAGTGCAGCGTTTAATACACAGAACATGCTAAAGCTATTTAAAAAATGAAACTAAAATTGAATTTTTAATATATCTGAAATGAGCTGTATTCAGTGTAGTTTAAAGATTTGTTCTTATTGGAACAAACAAAAGAACCTAAAGATGGTCATTACAGTGACATCATTGCACCATCACATTAAACACGTTTCATTGGGACTTAGTTTTAAATAGCTCTAAATTCAGCTGCCTGTCAAATTACACTTGGACTGCCTCAGATATTGCCTTTAACTCTGGCCCTTTTGGTCCACATTTCTGCAGTTGAAAACCTCTTTTTAAATTGAGAAACTGAACACCCTCTAGTGGGCATTTTGACTCGAACAAAAATGCTTACATTTAAAACTAGCATCCTAGAACACACAGCAATTAAGAACAGACACATATAAACATAAATAGCTGCAGCATAACTATCTGATCAACAGAAAGAAGTGCTGTCTGTTCATGTACCTATTAATCACTTTAAAGAACATCCAAACAAAAGCACAGAGAGAAATAACCAAACATCACAATGTTGGTTTTAACCACTTTTATTTGTAATAACATCTGCTGGAAATGGCTCTACTTCTCCCCCTGCTGCTGGTCTGGCATACTTCTGATGATGTCAGAATCGCCTATTGACAAAAACAGTCATTATTTACAATTTAAACAGAAACAGGTCAGGAACATCTAACACTCAGACAATCTGCAAGTTATGTCAGGTTCTTACATTTGAACTCAAAGACCACAAAAGCGACAAGCAAACTTTTAACATTACATTTAAATTCTCCTGTTTATTGACCTTGTAGTCCAACAGTTATTAGCAATAATTAAATCATAGTTCTTCTCATGGAAATTAACCGATTTATTAATACATACCAGGGTCAATGATCGCCAATGTGCACACCCTGTAGTATTTACCACAGGCTGTACCGAGTTCAATATTGTTTCCACTGTAATGATGGACTCCAGTTTTGGCTAACATGGCGTAGTACTCAATCTCAGATTTCCTAAAAAACATCACAGTTCGTGAATTAGACACCCAGTTACATTAGTTCCAGTGACAGATGCCTTTAAGACAATGACAATATATTGAAAGGACCACTTTTAAATAAGCAAGCAGTATGTACCTCAGAGCAGGGCAGTTGTTGGCCAGGATTACTAGCTTGGCTTTGCCTTGGCGAATCATCTTCTGAGACTGTTTGTATCCAAGAACGTATTTACCGCTCTTCATTACAAGCTGCAGTCTGGAGTTGATGGACTCCAAAGACTTTTTCTGTAAATATGTAGATAGAGGACAACATTATAAACAAACACAATGCAATGAAGTAGGTCATCAGTCACCATACATCACAGAAATCTTACTAAAAATTACCATTCAAAGATACATTTTACACAAAACATTTCCTACAGCAAACTGCAATGTATTTTTACTGACAGCTTGATGCTCTAATGACAGCCTATCGCCAGCCTCATCCCAGCCCTATGAATAATGTACACAATCACAGATTGCATTTCTCGACTGTTTACCAACTACATTTTTTAAGTCACAAGATTGACCACTTCTCACCACTGACATCTGTCAACTAACACCAACTCGGTAAACAGAAACATACACAGTTTATATCACACGTCTATTTCATTGTCAACTACAGTTTAATGCTAAACTTCAGCACCACTGTCATTCATTTATATTACTTATTTGGTATGTGGTGTTTGTAAGTCTATTTGGTTTACAGTGGGTGTTATTTTTAAAGACCCACTAGCCAGCCTTTGTCATTCTTCACAGTTCGTCTGTAACATGCAGAGACTTCAACACAACTACTTTTAAAGCTGAACATCACTGTCAAACAGCTTCACTGCTCTACTAGCTAACATTCAGCCCTGCACACTGCCAAATAAAGACAAACATTTCATGAAAATAAACATGAAACACATAAGCAAATGTCATAACTATAAACAGACATTAAGTTATTGTTTTTATCATGCGGCCTTTGACGGGCTTCCACGTGAAGTTCTCCGGCACGCGTAAAGCTGAACTCACCGTTTTCTTTGCGGCCACCATTGTTTATTAGTCCAATCTGGCCAACCTGAACACAGTCGAAGCGGTAAATTAAAATATGCCCTCGAAACAACGCATTCATCTTTTTCATACAGGTATTACAACTCTGAATTTTATTCATTTCCAACAGAGCCGCTCTCACCTCCTGATCATACCAAGATGGCCTTGTAGAGAAAGGACTTCCCAGCGTGCACTGCGCGAGTAACACGCCAGCGCAAGTATCGCGAGAACATTAGTAGCCCGAGATGTAGCCCAAATCTCAAACTTTATAATTTACGATGGTCGCTTCAAACAATTTGTAAGTTTGTTTCACAAAGTTTACAGAATGACGTAAACCGCGTGTTTAAAAAGACAATTTTTCATATATTTTAAAACTGACAATTAATTGCTGATAAAATACACATTATTTTTTATATAAATACAATTTTTAACATTTTCGAATGATAATAAAGTTTTTAAACAAACAACACAAATGGAAGTATAAGAAGTGCGCAGTGATTAAAATAAATACCACATTTAAACACGAGAAACAAAAAGTGTGTCCAAGCTTAGATTTATAGTGAAGGTAGATGCACTACAATGCATTACAATCTACGCAATGGACATAAACTAACTATTTTAATGTGGCTTGGCTAAATAAATATTTGAATATGAATAATAAATAGTTAAAAAGTGTGAGATGTAGTTTAGGCTTGTCTAGTCCTGCCGAAGATGCCGCTCTTTAAATCACCTATAGGTGTCGCCAAAAATCATTAATCAACCAACACTTGCACTAAATGATGTCATGCTAATCTAGTAAAACTAGATTTAAGTTTATGGGTTATAAAACATGTGATCTCACATCATTATTTGTTAAAGTATTTTGAACTATTTAAAGTATTTATCCAAAACCCAAGATATATTTTCGACATATTCAGCGCCTCCTGGATACACAATGTAGTAACTTACCATGTAAATCAGAGAGAGACAAGAAAGTTCGCTGTCATTTTAGCATTGCGAATTGAACTGCGACTAGTAAAGTTACTGCGAATAAGGGCGGGTTTGCATATGTACGCTTACACGCTCAACAGACCATGTGTTACCTGCTGAGGGAATGACCGTCTCTGTCGAGTGTCAAGGGAGTCTTTCTGCACTTGATGTGCGCCGCTGGCACGTAACACGCAACAAGTGTGACTTTTATTGGAAGACACAATGGGATGCACGTCGAGTACTCAGACCACCGCTCAGGACACAACACGACCCAACACCAAAAGAGATGCTTGCACATCTGGTAAGACTGTTGTCAGAAATCGTCATAGCGCTTCTTACATCATGGCTTGTTTTAATTCGTGAACAATCTCAAATAAATATATAAACATTGTAGGTCGCATATTGATGATGTCGTTCCTTTTAATGTAGACGTAAGTGGTAAAAATGCGTGATAGGTTGTTAAACGATTGTGAATTTAGTTACTTTTGGACATGGTCACCCTAAACTGAAACCGAACCTGCAACCTTTGTGTAATGCACCCAGATCTTTATCCTCTATGCTGTCATCAGCCCATGCAGTTTAGTTCTACTTGACTTCAGTATCTCTTATACAGAAACCTACAGTATTATTTACAACGAAAGTCCCCCTGGAACAACCCAGGGTTAAATGCTGTCCACCACACACGCTGGCATCTTTGGTTTCATGTGAAGTTTCTTAGACCGTAAGGGGGTATTTGTATGAATTCTATGACTCTCAGTGGAGGTCTTCCCACCCTGTTCCTTCAAGTGTGTTGATGCATGTCAACCAGCCAAAGGCATCATTTAAACTGTGTTTTTCATGGACATGAGAAGAAGGTTTAATGCAAATGTGTAACTAAGATCACAGAAGTCTGATGTCATGATGTTATAACTTCAGTTTGCCTTCTTAAAAACATCCATTTCCGTTCTATGAATTTGTTTTACAGTTATACAGGACTTTTAACTATTAAACCAGGATGTTAATGTGTTGGCTTTCAGTTTCAATTAATTATTAACAGTATAGTTTAATACTGTAAGTCAACTGTTAAGTAGTTTTGAGGGATGTCACATCTTATTAACACTCCAGGGTGCAAAATTAACTCTCCCTAATCACCAAATGTGATTCAAATAACAGACATGCAAATTGTCTGCTAAAGAAAACATCTTACACAACTCACATCTTCTTTCACTGCAGTGGAAAATTGACCATCAGAGGTTTATGTAAGCTGTCTGGAGTTTTTCTCCATGTGGGTAAAATATGTGGAACTGTGGAACAAGTGAAACTTTTAGGCCACCTTTAAAACAAGGGGACTAAAATCCTGAGTGTTTATTTAATAACAGGTGCAAAAAAACCTCTGTTATTACAAGGAAAAAATAGTTTTATTGTCAAAGGGCAAACATGTGTTTTTCAAATAAAAATACAATTTCAAAATACAATTTTTTTAAATACATTTTGTGGGTGCTAAATTTCCTTAATTTACCTGCCTTTGGTAGGTGAGTTTAGTAAAATCTTAACATGACACTTTTTATTTATTACTGTTTGTACAAAATGCAAATATAATAAAGAAAGGCAAATAAAAAGAACACATCAGAGGAGTGGTGTCAGAAATCTTGTGAATGATTTGTAAATGACAGTAATCAGTATTTTTCATAGTTATGCAACCCATCCCATTCATGGTCCAAACCATCATTGTTGTAATAGCTTTTCATACCATTTAGAATAGTTTTTAATAACATAATAAAAAACGTTTCGTCTTAATCTGTAAGAGTCAGGTAATGAAAACGGTGGTCCTGCAGCAGACAGTGAGACAATTCCAGACCAAACTCAGGCTGAAGAACCCCCACAGGCGGTCGAAGCCCCCCCTGATTCTACAGAGGAATTACAGAGCCCCACAGCTGATGTAGCTCACAGTGAGCCAGACGTAGCTGTTGTTGAGGCCGTAACACCAGCCCCTGACCAGCCTGAGGAACGAGAAAACAACCTTTCCACAACAGCCGAAAGTGAAGAACCAGCACAAAGTGGTATGTCTATATATTTTTCTAAAGTCTGTATGTTACAGGGAAAATAGAAAGTGAAAAAACTGCAGTACATAAATTTACCCAGTGTAATCCTCAGGATCAAGGTACCTTTACTCTGTGTTCTGTTTCTGCTTATGCAAATACACTTGGGGACTTTCAAGGAATGCATCTCTGAATGCAAAATAACTTGCACAGTCCCTTTAGCGTAAAAGGAAAGTCTATATATAGAAAGGCTTCCTGAGATAAATACTGATCAATATTAATATTATAAGCAATGATATAATTTGAAAAGCTTTTTTGCCATACTAAAATGAATAAAATGATGGTAAAGGATCGGAAATGCAACCAAAATACTATTAAGTAGCCTAATAACTGTCCATTACCCAGAATTCTCTTCTACAATCCATCACAACCCCAGCTATAGTGCGAGGCTTTATTTTGTGTATTATAAATATGCAATCAAGTATTTAAATATAAGTTGGAAAGTCTTTTTTTTAGCAATAGTTGATTTGCCAACATCTAAAACCTGTCAAGGACTATAGCCTGCCTCACTGCCAGAATTTTATATGTAAATGACAATGTATCCACTAATGCAAATAATGGAATGTGGAAAAAGACTTTGTATTTGTCAATGCATAATGACTAATCACAGAAACAAGAACACAACAGAAAGTAATACTCTTATTTCCATTTGTAAAATAGGCACAGGAAACAACATTCAATTTTAATAATAATGGGTCCTCACAGACAGCATTAGAGAAAGGACACAAGTCACAAGACACAAGATGACGAAATCATCTCCTAAAACCACATTATGTTTGGCAGAATACAAAAATAATTAAATTGTGTTGTTCCAAACAATGATTTTCTGTATTTTGTAGACAGAAACAGAAAATGTCAGAAAGTATTGTTTTTTCCATACAGTGTTTAGTTAACTAGAAAGCATTGTAACATTATTCCCTAGCTCTGAAATGTTTGTTTTGACTGACCTATTCAAATTTGGGTTTTTACAATCAGTTAAAAGACAAACTACAATCACTTGCACCTTGTCATGCAATATTTAAACAACAGGTAACTCATTTTACCTAAAGAATGAAAATTGAGCCAATAATGTGATTGATTTATTTTATGAATATAAAATGTAAGCGGTGCTTGTCTGTACAAAACTCACTAACTGATTTTATGGTTCTCTTTTACACAGAAAACAAAGCTGAGGACCAGATAGAGTCCCTCCCTTCAGATGAAGCGTCTGGTAAGTGGCGTCATACGATTTAAGACAGACTTTAAAAATCCAGAGGAACATAACAGGAAATAATAAAAACAGAAACTGATTTTAATATTAGTTGTATTTAATTATTAATTAAAACTCATGGAAAATCATAATTGAGCCTTGAGCCAGTTATTTATGTTTGTACTTAGTTTAGTTCAATTCCCTAACCATGTATATAAGCAAAATAATAAAGATGCCTGTCTTAACAAATCTTTATTTCCACAGATAACACAACTAAGGAACAAGCAGATTCCTCTCCACCAGGGGAAACTCCTGGTAAGTGGGGTAATAATTTAATAGACGAACGGGTAATAGACGGGTAATAATTAAATAATAGACGAACTTAAACCAACATCTCCTGACAATATATGTCATCTGATTTCCTGTTTATTTATCTTTTGCAGCCTCTAATGGGGAAAGTTAAGTGTGCAGTGATTGCCACAGCTCCTGTAGAATCCAGATCAGAACACTTATTCACATGCTCACTCACATTAAAGGATTCGCAAACTACACACATTTATTTAGTATATAGTCATTGCTTGCTTGTTGCCAAGACATAGACCAGCAGGTCTTTGAAGACTCTGTGCCTGTTTACATAGAATTCAAATACCCCACACCAGGTATAAGTTAATGAATTTGAGAGGGTTTAACCATTAACCATGCAATAAACCAAACAGTATGTAAAAACTGTACGGTATTGTCATGTTAAGATGTAATAGATTTAATTAAATTTGATGTTTATCATGAAGGGGAACATGTAAGCTACATGCTTTCAAAAAAATGACAATTAAAATTGACAATATGAGAAACAGGCCTTTATTTATGGAATACTAACGTTTTCTTGCAACAAATGTGTCAGCAGATAGAAATAAACTGTCCATGGTGATTTTTTTGTGGTTTTAAGTTGTTAATATGATAATGATGGATTTGTAAAAATGAAAAAAAGTGTTTGAAAGTTCTGTCTTCTAAATTGTTGGAAATTAAAGTAAATGCAATGATAAAAGATGAATAGCAAATTCACTAGTCAACAGGATATAAATGCTTAACAGCATATTTATAAGGAACAAAATATTACAACCAGTCAAGGAAAGGAAATGGGTCTTCCTGTTAGTTTTTCCATATACACAAACTCAACATGTAATGTTAAGATTATAAGTGTAGTTTGCTGTCATGTTTGGTCTCAATTTAACTGTATTTACAATTTGTGATGCATGTTCTGGTCAGATAGTCAGGAGGCATCAGTAATGGGACCCAACACAGCAACTGCTTCAATCTCAACAAGTCCCCCCTAAGGAAGTAAAATAGAAAGAAAACACAGGAAGATATGAACACAAGCAATTTGTTCAAGTTTTCATGTTTGCGTATCAATGCAAACAATCTGCACTTTAAACTTACCCTGGGCAGGGCAGCTACTTGGTAGGCAGCTCTGGCTGGGAAGTTACGGCTGAAAACTAAGAAAGAAATGGCAAGAAAAGAAAAAATTAAAACAACAAAAACCCATTAAAAACTAAATAAGTTCTAGACATCATTCTATAATAAACCAGTTCTCTACTGAAAACAAAGTTACACATTTACTTGTCTGACAAAACCCTCAATATGGTTTAACTAACATTCTGATATTGATAAATTAGTGTTAAGACTTGAGTGTGTTGGTGTGCATTTTATGACAATTTGGGGTAAACTATTCCTTTATTTCCATTTTCCTGTCCCAGTTTACACACAGACAACAACATGTAACCATCGGTAGCTTGGTATCCCTGGAAAGAGCAAACACTGACTTTGTGACGCTGTCATAACTTTGCTGTTTGTTTGAGCATCCCAACCAACCTGGCATAGCAACACTAACTCAATGATGCAAGAATGGGTCAGGACTATCCATCTGACCAATGGTGGAGGGGGAGGAGTGTTTGGCGCAGATACATTAACTTAAATTAAACCTTCCTGCTAACAGGCATAAAATTCCACTTTATAAACACTCTAGGTCTGTATGTCAAACTATGGAAACTTGTGTGCAATAGGAGGCAGTGATGATTGGCTATTCTCCAGCAGAAGAGTCTATCGTTTCACAGAACTGCATTGTATCCTATTACATGCAGATTGGAGTAGGATTACCTATCTGCATTGTATTAGAGGAAATACCAAGTGCACATTGTGTAACATCTGAATAATCAATAACTTTTCCAAAGTGCATGATGGGAATGTATGTAATGTGGTACAGGTAAAAAAGCGTCATGATTTAAAAATCTAAAGACACAATAGTTGTTTTTAACTCAGGCTGAACTAAAATGCCATAATACTGCCACAGTACTGCTGCCAATGACGCCTAATGAGATGTTTGATGTTACCAAAAGCTTTGCTGCAGCCAATAGGATACCTTGTACAGTCCTACTCACACTGCTTGTAAACATCATTGACATTGTTGAAGTCATTCATGTCTGCCAGCAGCACCGTTGTCTTGACAACTAAAGAAAACAACAGACTTTATGAATGGACTGACAAACCTTTCAAAAGCACAAAAGTAAGGCGATAATCTACCGTTATCATATCCACATCCAGCTGCTTTTAGAATCTCCCCCATGTTAATAAGAGCCTGTGAGGTCATTTAACAACATTGTAACATGTGTCATAGACACTATTGCAGAACATAAGGAAACCATATGTATATGAGGGACATTGTATGTTACTTTTGTGCCCCACCTGTCTGGCCTGGGCCTGCACCCCTCCTGCCACCAGCTGCCCTGATGCCACATCCATGCCCAGCTGTCCTGAGATATACATTGTGCGATCCACCACAACAGCCTGACTGAATGAAAGAACAACAGCATTTATATTTATTTATATTACTGTTTATTTAAGAGTTTTAAGAGTTTCAGGTGATGGCAAGAGGCCGTGTAACAATAGATTTACTCTCTTCCCTTATTGGCTTGGAAACATGACAGGCAGATCAAAAAGCAGATTTAATGTATGTATGAACATTCACAGACCTTCGGCTTTTTACACATACAGATTCATAACTCCCTCAATAAATCTCTCCATTTTTGCCCCACACTGCCGGCTGCTGGAATAACAGTCACACTGCCGCTATGAACAGACCAGCAGCCAGTCGAGTCTTGGCAGATTACAATGTGAGGTTTGTTTATTAAACTTATAAAAGAGGTTTATAAATCTAGGTTACAGACACATCATAAAGTCCATGTCTAAGTCCAGCTTTATATCACAAATCCAAGATTAGCCAATGGTAGTTAATATGTGTCTAATTTAAGATCCCCTCACAAACAGATGTATTTATTATAGTGCCATATTATTTTTTAAATGTTAAGTGTTTTGCAAGAATGTCAGCCCAATGAGAAAAGGAGATTCAGCTAAAATAGTTAATATATACAATATATAACAATAATATGTAATATAACATAATGTAATAATTTGACCAAATCTGACCATGTTGAACTCTGGTCAAGGTAATAAACGTCACACCTCCTCTGACTGTCTATTGGTTGAAACATAAACTCCCCCTGATTCAATTCAGGTCATAACAAAATCACATTTCGTACAGAAATAATCCCCTAAATCTGTTGCAAAAAGTTTCTTGTGATAATACCGAGTCAAAGTAGCCAACTTATTTATCAGAGATCACAACCAAACATGCATAATAAATGTTTAACTGTTATGTTGTCAGTTATTTTTTAATATAGTAGCTCTGTATACACAAATACCCCTCTGTAACAGGGGCTTTGAGAGTATAAGGGATGTTTCTAAAATTCATCACTTCCATCCAGCACAAGAAAAGTTAAACCGAAACTGCTGCGATCGTTTTATTGCGCTAACGACACGCCCCCAGCAAACATTGCGATGCATTTGTTAACCCACTTCAGGTTTAGTCGGTCAAAGCAGTTCATTTCACACTTAACTGGACCTGCTACTAACTACATCTATAACTATCCATATGCTACAACATGCCACGTGCGCGTGTGAGAAACATAAACACATCTGACGTCTGCAGACTCGCTCACCTGTAGGGCCCGATGGCAGCCGGAGCAGCTGTCGTGTAAATGATCTTCCTAATAACTGCAGACATCTGTGGTGATCAATAGTTGTACCCAGAGCAAAGAAACGACCAGCTCACTGCAAACGTCCAGTCGAGCCGATCAATGAGTGCAAAGCAAGTTTGCGTCTCTGCAGTTCCCAGTAGGCGTTTACGATTACTACCATAACTACCCTTATATAGAGGCATCATATTCTTATACATACATATCCAAGTATATTATCAAGTGTATTCGCACTGTTTGGCCATTTTTGTCTCAGAACAATGACAAAACCTTCGACCTTTAATGCATGAAAGTAAAAAGATTTATGAATTATGACATATTAATGCAACTATAGAGCTGTCTAATTGGAAAAATACGGTATTTCACGTGTTAAGATTCATTCAGGCGTTAAAAGCAGTAACGCCATGAAATCGCAATGGCGCGCATATGCTTAGTAGTGAAGGTACTAATAGTCTTATAGTTTAGTGTATGCGTATATATAACATTCTTACAGTTTAAATGAAAAGCCAGACGAGACATATGGAGACAAGTAACAGACCTTTATTCATAAACAAAAAAAACATACGACATGAATAATGCACAATAAATTAGAGTGTTCAGTAAAATGTGCTTATGCAATTGTCAGAGTATAGAATCAACTCACAGTTGCAGGATACCTAAGGCGTTTAAATCATTCCTAATCCATATAGACTATAACTCAGAGACTTTACATGAAACCAGCTCAGATTTACAGACATCATCACAGAGCCCACAGTACTGAACATTGTGAGATTCTATTAAAAACAACTTATCCTTCTTGTGAAAAAATATCAGACCCTTTCTGAGGCCATTCACAAACTATTACATATTACTGTATTGCTTTCAGTAAGTACAGATGACAATACTCTAAGGGTATCATTACCATAATGAGACACACAAAATCATTGGACAGCATTGAAATGACTGAGAAAGACCAAAGACCAGAAGAAAAACAGACAAGTTCTAGCCAAGCAAACCTTGAGATAAAGTGAGAACTTAAAAGGGGCACAAGAAAAGTAATTCTCACTTCCTCACAAAAACCTGCCACAAGTTAACAGGGATCTAGTGGCGGTAAAGAAACTATAGAGCAAGAATTGGGGAAAAAACAAAACAAAAAAGCATTCAGCATAAATAGGCCATGCATATGTACAAAGCTATGAACAAATGCTTTAACCTGCACTTGTACTATGTTTAGGAA
Organism: Yasuhikotakia modesta; assembly: GCA_036877545.1. Taxonomy (NCBI): domain Eukaryota; kingdom Metazoa; phylum Chordata; class Actinopteri; order Cypriniformes; family Botiidae; genus Yasuhikotakia; species Yasuhikotakia modesta. The sequence continues at coordinate 9,674 of JBAJNP010000113.1, read as the reverse complement.
CAGAAACTGATGGAATGATGAGTATAGCTGCATTAATGATCTCTTTGTTCTCTCTATATTACAAGTAAAGCTACTACACACGTCTCAACTGTATCTTTACTGTAACATGGTCCCACTACACTACAGTTTGGTGACTTTAAAATGGTGTTAACAAGCTTTCTAAGGCATTCTCTACATATGATTGTCTTTGGTTTAGTAAATCCACTCACACCTAAAAATGACCGTCAATCCAACCAGCAGGTTTTATACATTGTGCCAAACCTTCACATTTTCAGCTATTTTCACCTTGGTTTCATTTACAGTATTAGGAAAGTATTAAGCACAGTATGGATTGCCAAATTAGTTTTTGAAAGAACAACAAAAATGACTTCATAACAGATACATGAGAAAAATCTGCTCATTTTAGCATTAACACTTAATGTTTTAAAAATGTAACATTTGCATTGTATGTAAAAAAAGTTTTGGTCAAGTTTCTTAGACCCACTGGGACTTTCTTTAAATAAGTACAAAGAGCAGGAGTGCAGATTAAGATGCGTCGGTGCAAAGACTGAACATGGGGGTGGGGCTTAAGATCTGGCCAGCCAGCTTGGAAGCTTCATCCATCAATCGGTTAGAAATTTTGCTGCCGGCGTTTCTTCGCATCCATGGCGTCAAGAATGGGTTGCCGCTTAGCCGTGTAACGCTGTCGGAGTTCTTCAATCTCACGTTCCATCATGGGGTCCAGGGCATTGAGACGCATCTGTAGCTCCTCAAAATCCAGATTTTTCAGCTACACAAACAAACACACGCTGTGATTGGCTGTTCAAAGCTTGTCAAATCACACAAGATCAAAACATTAAAAACATCACAACATTGTTTCAATGCACTTACAAAATCAAAGTCCCCATCTTGAGGCACTTTCCAGTTGTCAGGAAAGGCTGTTTTAATGACGTAAGGATCCTGCTGGTTGTGATTGTAGCTCTCCTGTGCTTTGTTTGAGTCCTGCTTGTCAAAGTAGTCCATGAAGGATGGGCGTATAGCTTGTTGAGCTGTAGGATTTCCTGTGTATGAGGATAAAACATCAGCTGGGTCAAATACAGCAACTAACATTATTTGAGATCCCTAGTGGAAAATGATGTCATGGCCCCTTTAAATTAACATATTAAAACTGCACCACTCACTTCTCATTGACCCGACATCTTCCTCCTCTTCTTCATCATCACTGTTGATAACCATGGTGCCCAAGTCAGACTCCAGCATGGTGCTGCCGTGTTCGATCATGGTCTGAGCCCCATCGCTCATGGTGCCTGTGGCTCGCATGGTGCCGGCGCTCTCAGAGCCGGACTTCACCATGGTGTGGGAATCCACTTCCACTTCCTCCTCCTGTAGAATGCAGAAGACGTCAGCTAAACACAAATGCTGAGGTAATCTGTTACACTACATATGTGATAAAGCATTCAGCCTAGCAAATACAATTCCCACCGAGTTCTCGTCTTCCTCCTCTAGTTCTCGCTGCTGCTCCTGTTGTCTCTTTGCCTTCATCTCCATAGCTTCTGTGATCAGGTCTCGAAGAATGGTGACTGGCTTAGCATTGGTTATAAATGGATGCTGCACAACAGAAAAATTTACTATAATAAAGATGATTAAAAATAAAAGGAACTACATTTAGAGTCACTCAACACAATCAATGTTGCTGTGTTGGGCTGGTTAGGTTGCACAAACAAACAAAACAGTGTTTATTCTGTGGCTAAGTAAGCCCCAGGGATAAGTATTTTAACAGAACAAATTGAGTCACTTCAGCTTTCAATGACTAGAAAAAACTGGGAAGTGTTTTTTTATGAGATGTCTGAATTAAAACCTATTGCTTAGTCAGTGACAAACAGTAAAAAAAGAACTCAGGGTTATTCCATTTTCATACCTGTAGCAGTTGAGTGGCTGTTGCTCGTTGCTCTGGGTTCTTTACCAGACATTTCTTAACAAAATCTGTGAATTCATCACTCCATAGCTCTGGTTTCCGGAAAGTGGGCGGAGGGTTAGTTGGGATCATAAAAATAGCCTGAAATGAATACAAAACAAAACAGGGTAAGTGACAGAACCATCCCACTTCCTGTCACAATGATTTAGAGATTTTATACCTTACTGTCAAGGTACTTCAACATATTTAGTGTTTAAAACTATAATAGTAGCTCTCCTTACCCTCATTGGATGAATGTCTGCATAAGGAGGCTTTCCTTCAGCCATTTCTATAGAACTGATGCCAAGAGACCAAATATCTGCTACACAGTTGTACCCAATCTCCTGAATAACCTCAGGAGCCATCCAGAAGGGTGTTCCAATGACTGTGTTCCTCTTAGCCATTGTGTCCTATTGTGGTCATTCAAAACAAACATTCAGTAATAATTAATAATTACAATTAGTTCGTTTCCTCAAAAGAAAACACACAATTAATTACTCACTGTAAGTTGTCCAGCCACTCCAAAATCAGCTAGTTTAGCGTGTCCCTCTGTGTTGAGTAGAATATTCCCAGCCTTGATGTCCCTGTGGATTTTCCTCATGAAATGGAGATACTCCAGACCTTTCAAGGTGGATTTGAGGACTGTAGCGATTTCTTCCTCAGTAAGCTTGTTAAAAGAATAGATGATGTTTCAACAATGTAATATAAAGTTGTTGTTTTACGGTTTCTCAACCATCACCTACTGTTTTATTGCGCAGTCTGATAATATCAGATACAGAGCCGGCACCACAGTATTCCATCACAATCCACAAGTCTGTGTTCTTGAAATAGCTGCCATAGTACTTCACCACATAAGGACTGATAACACACAAAAACACCATCTTGGTAAGTATACACAGATCTAAATTATATCACACCAAGGCTGCCCAGATTATACAAAACTGATCTACTATGGGAGTACCTGTCACATTGCTGCATTATGGAGATCTCCTTGATGATCTCCTGTAGGTCTGATTCGACAGGAACCTGTTTGATTGCCACCACCTGGCCCGACTCCTTGTGAATGGCTTTAAACACACTGCCATACGATCTGAACCCAAATGCATTCAGAATGTTAGGCTTGGTTTACAAAACAAGTGTCATACTGAATGCATTTCATGCCATTGTAAGCGATTACCCTTCTCCAAGCTTTTCAAGAACGTCAAATACTTCCTCTGGCTGCTTCGTTAGACTGTCTTCACTGAGTTTCTTCAGTTTACTGTCAGGAACAAGTGAGTCGTATATTATTTTATAGAATATCAGGTCTAGGACACTAACAGCGTTTATAGTCCATGTACAGTAGAAGCGAAATACATAAATGTCCGATTGGGAGCCACAGATTAATACGTTAAAATAATCACCTTATATTCAACTCATATAAGCGGAGCAACTTTGTACGTTCATTTCAATGTCAAGGATCCTAATGGATCGACATTTAACCGGTTAAAGTTCTGTTTCCCTGTTTCTGTTTGGCTGGTGAGGCCTGTAAATATTAGCCGGACTGATAACGGGTTAGCAAAGCTGGAGATTTTACTTACTTTTTAGGCATCGGCTGATCCATTTTTGTTATGCAAATGATTTGGTGGATAATGTGGATAATGAAAAAAGTTTGTTGATTCAGAACTTAAATTAAACACCAATAGCGCATTTTTTGTTTAGAGTTTCAGGAAGCGACGTTACTGCCTTTCCGTGCCGCTTCTAACAGCGATGTGTGAAGCCAGCCGACGTGTGTCATTTTCCACGATCAAAACACTGCACAATAAAAGTCCCTGGTTTCAGTAAAAGGACAAAATAAGCATTTTTTTATTTTTCATTGTAAAACCAACTGTGTGGAGGTACTTTAAAATAAACACTTCTAAAAGTGTACCTGTATGAGTAGGAAAGCTTCGGTAACGGTGCAATACTTTACTGTATAACCACAGTATAAATAGATAACTAGTTACATCATAGATGATTGTAAAGATTTATAGATAACTGTATAACTAGGCTCCCCCTAAAGAATGCCTGCCTATGACAGGACAGAATGGGTGATCTTTAACACACAGCCCCAATGCTTTTGTCAGGGTACTAACCAGCCAATCCCTGTCAAGGTTCAACATGGAGCCTGAGTGCTGCCTAGCAACGGGTTATTAGGTTATGGGGTCTTTTGCACCATTTAAATGGCATTAGGGGAAAATAAGTAGAAAGAGTAGAGGTGGGATTTAGTTTTTAGGTATAGGTTTGTGCAGGAAACCAGGCAACCTCTGTTGCATGCTGCATGTCAATTCTATTGCTTGAATCTCTTCATATGTAGATAAATTGTGTATGTCCAGTGTTTTGTTGCACATTTAATACAGCTAAGATGCAAAGGCCAGTACAAACATACTAATATTGGCATGGCAATAAAGCACATTAACTTAAGCAAACCAACAGCGTGAGAGAGTGAAAAAGAAAGTGAGCGCACGCAGCAGCTGACAGCATAAAGTAGAGGGAAAAGGAGGAGGCCAGTGTGTGCATGAGTGAGGGATGAACGGGGAGGGAGAGAGAGGGGGTCAGATACCAACACCACGTCAGAGCAGCAGATTGCAGGCAGAGCGTCAGAGCAGAGGGGATATAGCGCACAGAACCAAAGGCAGCATTTCCATCAGGCACACAATCAGGAGCAATTTCATCAGGAGCACTACTGGATATTACCATTACTGGGACTTCTCTGTTATCTAAGTGGGGGGGCACAGACAGAAAACTGTGAGTGTATGTGAACAGAGAAGATCACACAGTGTGATACAGCCCTGGATCAGTGTGCTGTTAATGAGTACAGTTGGGGAGAATGAGTCTTGACCCTGTTCAGGTCAAAATGAAGGGCCCAGACCCCATAACCAACACTTGCCCGCCAGCCTCAAACGGTGACAGCAAAGCATCCTGGGAAGACAGCAAGGATAGCCATGAAAATGTGTGTTCTACCAAGAAGCCCAAATCAGTAAGTCTCACGCTTATTTCATCCCCACTAATGTTTCACTTTTTCACATTTATTTCAGCTCTATGCTCACTAACATTGCCTGTTTCTTCTGTCACACTTAGCCGGCTCCTATTTTGTGTGTGAAATGTTTACATAGCACACATATTTCTAAGGCCATCTTTACCATAGTTAGCCTTCAGTGGGTATAATACACATTTAAACTATACAGTAATACTACATTTACAGTGACTTTGTCCTTTAATGTAGTAATGTTACTCAATTAGTTGACAAGGTCTGCAGTTTCTCAGAACAGCGTTATTAAATAAAAAATACTTACAGAAACAGTCTTTTAACTGTAATTATATTACATCTTAACTGTTCATCTGTTGTTGCCTGGTTGTGTTGTCAGTGTTTGTAATACTGTAATGAGTAAATGAGAAACAGATGAGATTTGAGTGTTTGGGGGAGGGGGTGGATGGGGAGGGGGGTGCTGGGGGAGATGACACTATTAGGTAACAGTGCCGAATGTAAGGAGATAATGCCATCTGAAGTGCAGCAGGTGCGACTCATTTTAAGTCATCCACTGCTTATTTAGAGAGTGCTAACACCCTCGTAAGGGTATGGAAATGCCATCTGTCATACACACTGCCAAACAGAATTGTGACATTGCTGGCAAGGACAGAACTTTGTGGAAGAACGGATTATATAGCGCTGTAAAGCTTTAATAGCACAGACTTGTTTTAATATACTGCAGAGTCGCTGGATGGCCCAGTTAGCGTTAACAATATGAAAATGTTAGTGCACCGAAACACCATGTGGATAATACCTCTCTCCTAGCCTGTAGTTCTATACTTACTCTAAGAATCACTGGCCTTTTCCAGCTCTATTAATAACCTGCTCTTTGTTATCCTCTGGTATTTTTCTACTCTCTCTGTACCTGCTTTGTTTGTCCCAGACTGCACTCTGTTAACATCACTAAACACAAATATCCCCCACCCACCCCAATTAACCCACATTAGCCAGTTAACAGATGTTTAAAACATGCAAAATACCTTATTGGTACTTTCTTTTCATTGCTTTTATATAATTTAAAACAGATTATTTAATTTACTAATAAAAAGGTAAACATTGTTGTAAAACAACTGAGTGACTTTCCATGCCAAAAGAATTAGACTTAGTTTCTAGTTTCTTCAAAGAAAAATAAAACACATTGTTTTGTTTATTTACCAGAGGTTGGTTTCCTAAGACTAGCTGTTGCTGGTAACATGCGATTCTGAACCCCGTGGTGCCCGTAACTGTAGCTAAGCCAACTGAGTGTAATTACAGTGGCTCTATATCAAGAGCCTGAACCATTTATAACTCCAAATATTACTGAACAAGCATTTGGGGAGCCTTTCAAGCGCTGGGTTTATATAACATCACCACAGGAGAGCTAAGCTGTTATGTACCAATATCCAATCTGAGGGCTATGATTTAACTGCTGTTTTCTTTTAAAATGGAGCGTCTTTTAATAAAACATAAGTCATTTGGCCATTGTCAATTAAATACATACAATATACAGTGTAAGCAATAAATGTGTTTTGCTATGTGTTCATTTGATATGAACTTTGATATGAAATGTTATTTTATAAAGGGACCGGTGAGGAGGGCCAGGAAGGTGGAGGGAGGCATATTCTTTGTAAGTATTTTAAAAATGGTGACAAGGGTCATCCATGGACATCCATCTCTGCCGTCCCATTAACATCCTGTTCTGCTTGGCTTGTACTGAATGCATGAAACCACAACATGGAATCATACCAACAACAAAAGTGTTAATGTATTTTACAAGTGCAATATAATACAGTATAATATACAATAACATTTTTTTCCACTTTGTGAGTGCCAAAAAGTTATATGGTATAATAATAAATTTAGGTCAAGCCTTGATAATAAAAAATCTTTTGATCACCTGATGTTAAACGTGTGTGTGTGGAAAGGGTTAAAAATTTAATAACAGCAGTGCTGTTGTTCGAAAATTATGCCTTCAATTTTTAATGCACCTGAGAAATGCATTCAATATTTGTTGCTGGATGCATAAAAATTGATTTTCTGTCAGCGAGCAAGTAAGGGACAAAATAATCAGTAGAAAAATCACATAATATATGCGACCTGTGCTGGCAAAATGGAGTTTTGCCACAAACGCACACATGCACACATATATTGTATATAAATATATAAGGGAATGAGACTGTGATGTTTCACATGAGTGCTGACTAAGACTAATGACTTAAATGATCTACAGCCATTTTGTACCTTATGTTTCTGTCTTGTGCAGTGTTTTGTCCTGTTCGTTCATGTCTGTATGTAACACATTTGATAAGTGGAGACTAAATCAGAATGTTTCTTTTTAACATTGTGCTGAATGATTAAATCGTCATTGAATGATTCCTACTGCATCATGTAGTGGCCATATATTCACTCTCATTTCCCAGTAATGTCCCATTGTTCACAAGAAACTCCCCTTCCCAGTCCTCCTATAACCTCTCAGGATCTGTCAGCATGAGTGATTTATGATGCCTCATCTGGAATGGCAAATTATTCTGTCATTCTGTAGGGAAAGATGTTTTTAACTTATCACAGGTCCATTTGCACAGGCTTGTCCTTTTCCCACAACCCCCCAGGCTGTACGTGTCTTGGGTCAGAGGGAAGTTGCTGAGTCTCGGCTCACAACAGTCTGGCTGCGTCATATGGTAGCCCTTTTCCAAAATTAACTAGCCTTTCTCTTCCTGGTGGTTTCCTGTGACATACTGTGCAGTCAGCTGATCTGTGAGCCATGTGACTGAGTGCATGTTGACCTGTAGAATCACAACATCATCAGATGTGTTGACAACAGCTTCCACTAAATTTTACACAAACACTCACAGGAAACATTGCATAGAAATGTATTTTAATTTGTCCAATACTGGATCACTCTCAGTGATCTGTAGTTACTCTTCTATTACTCTTGTAACAATACTCTTGTTTTGGTGAGAACCTTATAACTGTCTTTGTGAAGCTTTAACAGAAATACACTTTTGCTGCTTTGTTTCAGATCCAAGCTTTACGTTCCTGCTATGCAGTCAAATTATGTGACTTTAAAAGTAGAAAATCCTTGTGATAGAATTTTAAAAAAGTACTTTTATAAAATATGACTATAAAAAATGCTTCCTGTCAAAAAGGTGCTTATTTGATTATTACACCACAGCAAGAAAATTAACAAGATGCCTAACAAGATGTAAAATAACTGCCAGCGCAAGTTAAATGACTAATATGATATGAATTCACAATCAAAATGTACTTAGTGGGCGTGACTTATTGTCCACAGAATTGTTTCTGAAGGTCTGAAACACGTTTTGAACCAGAGTCAGTTACGTTTTACTTGCAGGTTACAGGTAAAAATGTTTAATGAATGTCTCAAAGCTGTGTCATCATCCCTGTTCAGCCCAAACCAGAGAACGCAGTCACCATAGCTGTGTCATCACGGGTTCTGTTCCGCACAGAGACGGAGCAGAAGGTGTTTGAACAGAAAGGAGTGGAGGAATATCTAAGATATCAGATGGAACATGAGAACGAGCCGTTTGCTCCCGGTCCAGCATTTCCGTTTGTTAAGGTAATAATACGCCATCAAATTTGGTGACGCCATTAAAAATATAATATATTAGCTATTTATTTTATTTCTCTTTATTTAAAAATACTATTTGTATTTTTTGATATAGTGCAGATCTAAATATAGATCTAAGCACTGCTAATATTAGTTGTATTATTTATTGATATTTTTTGAATAAAGTTTTACAACAGTTAATTGTGATAAACATGTCTCTCCCTGCTAGCTATATCTAATTTGGTTAGACAACTTTTTGTGTGTGTCTATACAGGCACTGGAGGCAGTGAATGCCAGACTGCGGGAACTCTACCCAGACAGTGAAGAACTATTTGACATTGTGCTGGTAACTTACAATCATGCCCATGTAGGGGTGAGACTCATCAACACCATTAACTACCACAGTAAGTACTGACTCACCCATCTGGATTCTTACTAACTCTGCCTACATACCCAATGTTTAAATTATAACTGTAACATAGAAAGCCAATACAGCCCATTAACCTTTAAGCTACATGTATGTATGAGGAAGTTAAATGTGAATTATTATTTTAATGATTTGTAGTGTGCCATCATCTTGCTTGTATGTAACCATAAACTCTATATTGAGTAAAGCTTGACTGAGGAAACCTTCACTGGACAAGATTGTTTAAAGTAAAACGAGAATCTGTTGAATATTAATTGAATCGAGCTGATTTAGAGGGTCTTCAGTACAAATATTTATGGCCAATGAATGACTTGCACCCACATTAGCCAGGGATGAATTGAAATGGAAATATATATGCAATTCTGAGGACACAAAACAATGCAGAAGGTTCTTGTTGTTCTGACCTGTGTTTTCATAGAAGATAAATCCCCAGCTGGCCAATCATATCTTCCCACAGAGACGCATGTGACACCTCTAACCTCTGTATCGCTAGCCAGCCACTTCCTGTTCAGTTCCCTGCAGCGCCGCAGCTGGACTGCTTCTGATCGTTCTGGTGGCTAACTCAAGAAAAAACAAACTGCACTCCATCCTTTGGCCTCTCTTGGACAAAATAACAAATATGCGGATATGAACTGACGTTTACATATGAACCATTTGAAGTCAGAACTTTGTGATCGGAACCTCAAAAGATGTTTGTTAGATAAGATAAATGTGAGTGTCA